>WEIV01025755.1:221327-231921 GCA_013390005.1 Calyptomena viridis
TTGGGACACCACTAGTAAAACTTAAGCAAAATACGTAAGAATAGGGCGTAACTATCTCCCCTTCACTACCAAATTAGCCCACAAAAATCTGATTCATATATCTTCATTGTAGTAGCTGCCAGAACCTTGACTAGACAAGATGCTCCTAACACCACATCTCAGTGTTTCAGAGAAGCATAAGGACAGAAGGGACCACAAGAGCACCACAGAGCTGCTGTGAGGCCAGTGCTTTCAGCTGACATTAACAGCAATTGACTTTCCCCAGGGAGAAGGGAATCTGATGATAGGGTGGAAACATCCAGCTTGTATCTCCCTGAAAACTTCAGGAAAGTCTTCATGTGAGATGTGCTGAAGAACCAGAGGATGGTACATACTTACTAGAAGATACCTGTGAGATCTGTTGCTGCCTGAAATTTGCACTGGAAGGGGAAATGGTTTATCCCCTGACAGTCAAGCTAGGAAGAATTTAACAACAGAAGGAAAGTGTGCATGCCAGGGGGAATTATATAAAAAATTTAAATGGTCAGCTGTTTTTCTTGATTTAGTCATTTTCTCTTTCAGGTTTTAGACACATCTGTCAGTCCCCTTGAAAAGGCTGCCTCACGGAGGGAAGGTTGCCACCCTGCATCTCAGACCCTTCAGAATCCTACAATAAACTTCATAAAGAACAGATGCTGGTGTCTCTTTGCAATGCAGTAGCTGTCTGGGACAACTTCTGCTATCTGATGAGAAAGGAGCAAAAGACTTAAGTACACACCGATTGCAACCACATACAGTAGAAGCTAAAAGACCAAACCATTTCATGTAAATATGCACAGTACTAGAAAAGGCTATCCAAATGTCCTGGGACCACTCTGGGTTCTGATTTGCCTGGTCACTAGGCACATTTGGCCCATGTGGCAACTCTACCTTAGATATCCTCCCGTGGTGTCAGGGAAGGGGGATATGCCATACACACACACATATTGGATGAAGGTTGCATACACAGGCTGTAGGACAAGCCTGGGTGTTTTGGATCTGGTGCTCCTGAACAGAATCACAGAATGGGTCAGGTTGGAAAGGACCACAGTGGATCATCTGGTCCAACCTCTCTGCTCAAGCAGGGTCTTCCTAGAACACATTGCACAGGATTGTGTCCAGACGATTATTGAATATTTCCAGTGAGGGAGACTCCACAACCTCTCTGGGCAATCTGTTCCTGTCTTCCGGCATCCACAGCTAACAACGATGTTGTCAAGCACATTCTCAGAGCAAGGCATTATGGATGGGACTAGGGAGTGGGATCACGGGAGCATATAATTGACACGGTTTTTAGAAAACAGGCCTCTTGATCATCATTTCACTCTTTTTACTTTTTGATAACTTTATAATAAAAAAAATACAGATTTTCAGCAATCTTACTTCTCTCCCTCTTATAGGTAATCAAAACATGAAGCTGAAGTAATAGATGTTACTCTGAAGAAATTCAGAGCAGATACCACACCACCTAAAATCCTGTGTGCAGTTCTTTATTCTTTACCTTGTTACTTTTTTCCTAATTGCAGATTGTGTTTCAGTCTTTAGAGGTTTGACAGGTAATACATATTTTTAATATGTGTCCATGGCAACATTTATTTTGTTAGAATACTGTATATGCCATGCTGGCAACAAACTGACAGTATCTAAACTAATTCCAAAAAATAATAATTATGCCTTTCCACATTGTCAACAAAGAGATCACTATCAACATCCTGAGCCTCAGCTAATTACTCCGTCTGCTCCTGAATTTAATTTTGGTCTAAAACTAAACTCTTGCAGGAAATATCTAAGTGACATCTAAGTAAAGCCTTGTACTGTAATGCCTTGTAGCACTAGAGAGTCACCAAAATAAGCCTGTAGTGAAGTAAGAAATTAAGTGACTATGAGACCAGAAGACTCTACCAAGGATGTCAGATCCACACTTCAAAAACAGCATCAAATTACTTTTAACAAAAGCAGTGTGGTTGTGTTCAGCCTTCTCACACGTTTATACAGTTGGAAAAAATTCCTCTTCAGCATTTTACAGATTAATATTTACTTTCTTGGACTATTTTTATGATAGCAGTGGGATTTGAAATGCCCCTAGTGATGGCCTCATTCTCCTCTAAATGAAGGATAATTACATAGGCTGATCACAGAATATGTTTCCTTCATTTACTGCCCTATTTTTTGGATCCTGCTCAATACTTGCATGGCTCAATACTGTCCTCCAGGCTAACTCAGCCAAGAAAGGATTTTGTTGTACACAGTATATACAGTAGTAATATATCACTAATTATATTAATATATTAATAAGTCCTGCCTAAATACACGCTATCTCCCACACTCCTTTAGAAGCATGCTTTACCCTTTCCCTGAAAAGCATACCAGCACTGTTCACAGCAGCAGGTGAACACAGAGATGATATTCTGCTTCTTGTCAGGAAAATTCAGTATAAATTAGCAGATCATTGGTAGAGCAGTTCAATGAACATTAATTCAATCATGTCCTACTCTAAGTGGACATTGTTGCAAGGGACTTCTAAAACTGGACAACTCTAGAAAATACTCTGTAATGCATAACCCTTCATACTCACTGGAAAGTGGATATCTTCTAAGTCTATGCTACCAGAGACCAACACCTTTGGCCTCTCAGACATCAGGCCAGGTAGAAAGGTGTCCAGCATCATCCTGAAAGTAATCTTTACTTGGATATTAACGAGGTTGTAGAGATCTGATGTGTGATTCCAGTCCATGCCTTCAAGATAAGTATGTGTAAAGCAGTTCAGTTATCAAGAAGAGATGATTAAAGATACTCATTCTATCTGCTGCACACCCATCGTAATAGTCCCATTTCCTACACTTTATTAATGACTGTGCCATTGGAAAATCCATTATCAACGTTATTATGCAAAGGTCACAGACTGCATTAGCATTTGCAATACAGCAGGTTTTTTTCTAGAGGTTGTACAAGTCAATCACTCGCCAGACAAGCTATGATATAAAGAACCCATCATCTTTCTCACATTCACTCCTGCCCAGCCACAGAGCAGAATCAATCAGAAGTCAAGTATTTCATGAGCATCAGGAAGTCAGTATTATCCATACTGCTCACACCTTTTCTGTGATACTCATTTTCTACAAAACATCTGCCTATGGAGATCTGAAAAGTAACACAGTTGAAATTATCTAGCTGTCAGCATGTCTCAACAAGTTTCTGCATGTTTTCAGGATGTGATTTTGTGCCTGCCACTAAGTTCGCAAACAAATGTCAGCGTTGTTCCCAAAGCAGCAGAAACTCTACTCAGAAGGCAAATGGGGAAGGAAAACACAACAGCTTGGTTTTTAATAGTTAACAATCTTTACAGCACCCAGGTGAAAGGATGATGAGATTCAGATCTTGATAATGAACATGATATTTTCACAGTTACATTATCTTCTTTAAATGTCAGAACAGAGTACTCCAGTCACAATATATCAGTGCACTCAGAGAGGATCTGGTCTCCCATTCCCTCACAGCAGTTTCATACCAGTTGGACTTCATTCACATTAACAGAATTGTAAAATAAAAAAAAAAATTAAAAAAAAAATGTTTAGAAGAGGAATACACCACAGGGATGGAGCAAATAATGATTTCTGAATTTCTGTGGGAAGCATTTCCCTAAGTAAGATATCTTGGGCATTGTAACAGTTGTAAAGTCAATTATATTTGACGAAAGAATCAACTCAGCCATTCTCTAATATTTCAGACAGTACAATGTCTGGGGCTGTTCTCAGATGTAAACCAAAACTGACACTTTCCCTGGTGTTTGATGCCTCTGCAAATGACCCTGAAAATTTGAACCAGACTTGCAGAAGGACAGTTACAAACTGGTAAGCAGAAAATGAAAAGAGCAAACAAAAAAAAAAGAATCACCACCCAAAATATCGATTCGACCCCCTTCAGCACACTCAATTCAGAAACTTTAGCCTTCTAGCTCAGAATACTTGGTTGAAAATATCAGACAGCTATGGGTACATGGACAGTTAGAGGACCTATACTGCTAAGACCATATGTCACACTAATTTTTGGTGCACATGCAAAACTTCCCTTAGTAAAGCTAACACAATCTCTAGCTCCTTACCTCTATCTATCTTTGGCACATCACACTATTAGATTCAAAACCTGTAGTACAAAAACAAGAAATAAGAAGGGAACACTTAAATTTTAGACCTCTGCTTGTACCCCCTCCTCCTACAGTCATAATAATGTTTGTACTCTTGTAATTTTTTGAGTACCTTTTCAAAGGTATAACTAACAAACTAACTAACTAAATACATAACTTTGACAAACTCATGTGAAAAAAACAAATTTGTGTAATTTGGCAGATGAGAAAGCAGAAAAAAATTACAAGGGTGTGACACAGTAACCAACTTGATATGAGCTGAGAATGATTTCATTTTAGTTGAGAGCAAATTAATTTTAAACACAACTTCACAGTGCATTTGTAGACGCTACACATTTGAAGCAGCAAAGTGGTAATAATTCAGTACATAGCACATCATCTGGTACTCATGTCATACAGTCAAACATTCAGAAAGCTGTCCAAAAGACAGTGGCACATACAGATACAGCTTTGTTATCAAAGAATTAAAAGCATCATCTATTCAGTTTCTGTAATGGAAGGCAAACACAGAGGTTGGTCAGTCTCTAGATATGTATACAGCAGAGAAATTTCTGAAAGCAGATGAATCTTTAAGCTCACAAAGTTAAAAGCTATTAACAGTCATGGCAATTAAAAACTAGCACAAAATACAGTGAAGAATAGTAAGAGTTATTTTCTTTGTAAATAACTGCTTTATTTAATTTAGTCCATGTTTAAATCATGCCTGCCATAACTGGTAACAAAAGTTACAAGATGTAAAAAATTTTGCAAGGAATTTCAGAACTACAGTATTATGGCTAAATATGTTGACCTAGAACATATTTGGGACAGTTTGACTTCCAGTTGACTGCTCTCCCAAAGCCAGTCACTTCTCACCCCTCCAAGAAAATCACACACTGCAAGTGTATTTCTCATATGTAATTGCTCAAAAGTGTTTTCTCTGTTGATGATAACCACTAGCAATAGAATATAGTCACATTATGTACAGAGGTCAAGTAACAAGAAAACATGGATTTTCAGATAAGACGAAGCAAAGAAGAGGAAGAAATGCAAACCAAGTTAATCCTGGTCCAATACAGAACTTCATGTATCCAACATCTGGACACATCTCAGCAGGATGCATGGATATCAGGGTTTAGGCACAGAGATCTCACCATCAGAAAAGTAAAAACTGTGAGCAGTACCTTCTCCTTGCTTCTGTAAATAATGTGCATTGCTCTTGTATAATGAGCCTGACATTCAAACCAGTTCTGTTTGGAACAAATGGTAGTTCTGATAGATGATGCTTTACATCAGCATAATATCCAGATAAAGACAATATCTGTTCTTATAAAATATCTGTCTTGTAAAGAGAACAACTCTACAGAAAGGTGTTTTATTTTCTCATGCACTTTCTATTTCCCACACTTTTCATTTCTCTCATAATTTTTAAGATACCTGTTTCAGCACCCTGGGAGGAACCATTGCTATCACTAAATGGCAAAACTGCAGACCCAGCTTAGCGTTTGACCACGGCACAGCTAACAATAAACTCTTGATTACATATAGCTGTGTATGTATCAGTAAACCTTACTTCTTAGACTGTCTCCATCATTGACTCTGACACTAAACCAGCTCATTACCAAATTTATCATTTTGATGAAAGGTTTTGTTTTAAATTCTCAAGTGTATGGGGGATGCTTTCAAGATGTTACATATTAAGACTGTAGGAGTAGTGAGATCATAGACAGTTGCCAACTGGGAAGGCTACTATAAGATACCTAACTATGCATAGCTCTTCACAAGTCTGCTGGAGACAGCTATAGCTAAACTGCTGGAGGTAAATCCCCTGCAGGCTTACAGACAGGCAATTTTACACCAATAGGACAAGAATCTGCTCCCAATGGATTGTCTGTGTTTGATCTGACAATATTTGGTGTGGTTTTGTGCATTGCTCACTTTTCTATAGGGCAGTGGTTAGTTCTTAAGCAGCTGCTAGCCTCTGGCACACTCAGTATTTCAAGAATTTTTTCACCTTCATGCAGCAAGAAGTATGCTACTCCATTTGGAATTAATTTCTTTATGCTTCTATAATTACTACTTAGTGTGGCCTGCCTGATATTGCAAGGATTTATACTGAATCTTCTATTTATTTACTTCTCTTTCTGAACCTTCTCTCTCATCCCTGTGTTCACTCTTCACCCGGAATAAAACAGTTTCACATGAGTTATGCAAGATGGAAAAAGATATTATGGAGAATAAAAATATGATAAGCCTCTCAGTAGAACAAGAAAAAATAATCCAAAACTTTGGGGGCAATAATTGTGATCTTCTACTTATCCAGTCCAACCTTGTATGCCTGGTACTTTTACAGTACGGGGAATTTCCTTCTTCCTATTTTTTTGATGCAAAATCCATGCTAAGCATTAGATTAGATTAGATTAGATTAGATTAGATTAGATTAGATTAGATTAGATCTTGCTAGCTGCTAAATTTCTTATGTATAAGTGGGAGAATGCTTTTATGAAAATCCATCCCCTTGTGCGTTGGTTCCTTCTCCTGCAATGAGCTGAGTGCTGGAAGCCACAGTGTACAGCAACATAACAGTGTTTAAACCAGCTCTGAGAGGAAAGGCTGTCAAAGGGGCAACCGTTTCAAAAGATTCTGACTTTTGTTTCTCCACAGATATAGTGGAATGCCTTCTTTTCACAGTTTTTTAAAAATAAAGCTATTAGAGAAAAAAAAAAAAAGAGTAGGTTAATTCTCAATGGTTCCCCCTCCTAATCTATTCCACCCCCCAGTTTCTTCACAAAGGTTTCTCTAAGTCCTTGTCCACAACAGTATTCATGGGCTATGTTTTGCATTGCCCTGAACTACAAAAGCATACTGAGTAGCTCCTATGCAAGCCCTATCAGTTCTGACAGCCAGTGCTAGTGTGTTGCTGGACCTGTGCATGCTCTCCTCATCCCTCCAGCACAGCAGGCCAGCCTTCATGCTCAGTACAAGCAGCAGAGCTCCCACCAGGAAAATCGTCATGATGAAAATGCTGAGAGATGCTTTCTGACCTCCTCCATATAGACATAGCAGGATAGTTACTTCAGCTGAAAATAAGCTGTCCCTTAGGCTCAAAATATCCATCTGCTTGAACTCTGTCACACCTTGGAAAGCTGTGCTTCCTGCACTCTTGTCATCTTGTAATTTACAGATCAGCAGACTCATGAAGGACCAAGGGAAGCAGAAAGGTGTGTGAAGGTAATGCTATTAATGCTCTGTGACTTATTATAGGACATTGGGTTAGCACCTCTGTGCCTAGTTTTGGCTGTTGTGCATGTACCTCATCCTCTTGTCAGTTCAATGCAGGGAAAGATTTTCACAGGAAATGTTCCTAATCCAGCTCCTCTGATTTTGTAGTTTATTCTAGCTAAATCTCTTTCTCCAAAGCTGCCCCTATGGACATTTCAATTTCTTCGAATGGACTATATTAATGTTGAAGTGCAGTCTTCGAAAAAAATGCTCCATCACAGGCCCTCACACACAAATTCTCACACAGAGGCTCTTCTGCCTTTCTTTCCATCGGCCTCAATGAGAGCAGAACCAGCGGATCTGTGTGTAACAAGGACGGAAGTGAATCATATTGGGTAGCACGCTTGCAGCCCAACTTGTTGCACCATAAATAGCCAGCTGAGACAGTCACGTGGGGACAGGCAAGGAAACCTACAATTTCATAAAGAACATAATGGCTTCAATTACACAGGCCCACGAGAGATGTGGCTACAGAGCTGTGCCCAAGCTAAAGGCCAAATGACCAGATTTAACTTCCACAGCCAGCAATGCACCTCCTACATAACGCATGGAACTTATTCAGAATCCAGCCTTTCAAACATAATTTCTCTGTCTTGCTCTATTTCACATCTTTGTTTCCTATTTTTCTTTTTTTTTTTTTTTAAATTCAGGCAATTTTAAAAATTGCACAAAAAGACATGGAGTACTTCCTAATACATTAAATTAAAACAAAACAATAATGTTCCAAACTAATGAAGAGAAATGCAAGAAACTAAAGTTCATAATGATAGCTCATTTTAAAAAGGAATATGGATTGCATCCAATATAACTTAAGCTAATCCTTAACCAGGTTCTTTCACACAAAAACAATTTTTACTTCAACTGGATTAGGACCAGTTGCAAAGATTTGTTATTTTTGGTAGTGACTGTAGTAACCGTAGCAGTAAAAAAACAGCTTTAGTAATTTAAATGGCATTTCAAGCATTTTTAAAAGCACAGTTTATTTTTTACATTATTGAAAATTTATTAGTTATTCATTTTGTATTGTTTGGGGAAAGCTTTAAGAGTTGTTTTCTAAGATTGTAACTCCATATATGAATTAAATGCTGTTGTCAAAGTATAAACATATTCTAATAATAGTCTTCACTGTATTCTTTTAAATTCACATAGCTTTACAGAAAGGGTATGTGTGAGATGGCACAACACATTTATGTAGCCATAGCTACATGTATATAAACATCTCTAGAAATCCATCTATTATCCTTTTTTATGTGTTAGCATTTTTCATGGTTGCAGAGAGCCTTACAAACATGAGGCAGGTTCATCCAACATTATTTTCCCAAAGTCCTAACTCCTCCTTTGCTGGACTATCTTCTTTAAAGTACATGAAAGTCATCCGGAATCAAAACTGTCTCATCAAGAAGCACTCATATTAGTGGTTCAGATAGGGTAGGCACTGGAGTAAAAATAGCTCCATTAGCAGTTGATAGTTAGACTCTGGAGGGAAATGCTACAAAAACAAGACAGAAGGCTTTCAAAGACAGTGAAGGGAAAGAAGGAGCAAGAGAGATGAAAGTGAAAAAAATACAGCAGCAGAACATATTTTCTCAGTGACTTGCAACTGTTAACAAAAGGCACCGAATATTAAAGGACCCAAGTGTTTAGTTAATAGAGAAAGTCACATTCTCCATCTGATTCCCATGCAACCTTCCTACTGATATCAATGGCAAAGAAATTTGTGCTTTGGGGAATTCACTGGCCTGGTTTTATAGTTCTGGCTGCATGAATTATGTTTTGCTTAATTAAATTGTGACATTCATTATCACAACATGCCAGAGACATTATATGCATAAACAGGTTTAAAATAATTAAACAGATTTAGGCAGAAAAGATCTGTCAATGACCATTAAACATGACTAATGTTTAACCTACCGATTCTAGAAGCTAAAAGGACAAACCAGGAAAACGTGCAATGTGCACCCACTATTTACGACTACTAGATAGAAATGCAGATTGGGATAGGTTGGAAAGGACCTCTGGAGATCATCTACTCCAACATCCCTGCTGAAAGCAAGATCACCAAGAACAGCTTGTACATTTCTGGGTTTTGAATATCTCCAAAGAGGATGACTCTACAGTCTCTGGGCAACCTTTTCTAATGTTTGACCACCTTTACAGTAAGAAATCTTATGTTCACACAGAATTCCCCATTTTTCCATTTGTGCACATTACCTCTTGTCCTGTCTCTGGATACCACTAAGAAGCCTCTGACTCCCTCTTCTTTATACCCTCCCATCAGATATAAACACTGATTAAGACCCACAAGTCTTCTCCAGGATAAAAAGGCATAACTCTCTCAGCCTGTCCTTATATGGAAGATGCTTCAAGTGCTTAATCATCTTCATGGCCCTTTGTAGACTTGTTCCGGTTTGTCCATCATATTCTTGTACTCTTCATTCTTGTCTTCCTAGCTTGTTTCTCAGATCCACTGCAGCTATCCCACCATGTTGCTGTGATCACAGTGAGATTTAACTCTGCACGTAGATGCAGTGCTGTAACTCCCCATTTGCCCCCCATGGAGTATGCACTAGCATACAGGCACTCCAGAGAGGTACTAGGTCATGCTGATCTAGTGGCTTGGTTCAGTCTTTGGTCTGATCCTGTAAAGATGCTGTTGTGGTTTAACCCAGACATTCACTCGCTCCCTCCTGCCAGTGGAACAGGGGAGACAATCAGAAGGGTAAAAGTGAGAAAATGTGTGGGTTGAGATACAGACATTTTAATATTTAAAAATTAATAATAATAGTAGTCATAATCATAAGGAAAAAAAAAAGAAAAAAAGAAATCCCAAGACAGACAAGTGATGCAAATGAAAACCATTGCTCACCACCTACTGACCAATGCCCTGCTAGTCTCAGAGAAGTGGCCCCTCCGGCCAAATTTACCCCTTAGTTTTATTGCTCAGCATAATGCCATATGGTCTGGGGCATCCTTTTGGTCAGTTGGGCTCAGCTGTCNGTGTGGGTTGAGATACAGACATTTTAATATTTAAAAATTAATAATAATAGTAGTCATAATCATAAGGAAAAAAAAAAGAAAAAAAGAAATCCCAAGACAGACAAGTGATGCAAATGAAAACCATTGCTCACCACCTACTGACCAATGCCCTGCTAGTCTCAGAGAAGTGGCCCC
>WEIV01025755.1:231966-246198 GCA_013390005.1 Calyptomena viridis
CAACTGTTTCCAGCATAAATCCAAAACACAGCCCCATACCAGCTACTATAAAGAAATGTAACTCTACCCCAGTCAAAACCAGTACAGCTACTCTTATAAACTGGTACTCTGAGTTTTTGCCTTTTCCAGTTCAATGTTACAGGTAGTTACCATAAAATCATAGGCAATAGGTAGAGAAAAAACATTCTAAGGTCATGGTCCAACACCTTGCTCTAAACTAGGGTCAAATACTGTTCCTGAGAGATGTGTTTTTAATATATTCTTCAGGTGTGCAGTAGTTTCAAATATCAATTATCTCATTAAGTGTATATGTTTTCCTAACATTTGAAATTTTACATAGTATTTAACTAACTAGTCTCCCCTTTAGCTAAAGTCCCAATCCCCACTGTTATTTGCATTCCTTTAATTTTCTTTTCATTGGCTGTGCTTTCCTGTCCCCTGACAAGTCTGGCTGCTTTCCCTGGGACACCATCCAATCAGTCCCTCTTTTTCTTCATGTTCTTCTATGAAACTGGCATAATAGAGCAGTGAGGTCTGCCAAACAGAAAATGTACACCATGGATCTTTCAGGTGATACATGCTTTGTTCACAATAACATACTATTATGAACTCCCATTTACTTTATGATTTCTAAACTACATAATTTCAAAATCTTTCACAGAACATCTACAGGCACAGTTTGCATATTAGTTGAGGATTCACAATGCAACGTCTGATGGAAGAAAGTGGTACTAATGGTCTTGGGACATGACAATATCTGAAGAAGGCTATCACTCAGAGAACAGGTGGGTCACAGAGGATATATAGCACAGGCAGGAAAGGACATGCTACTTCTATACAGCAAAGCATCTGTCTTCCCCAGAAATGTATTGCACCATTAAGTACGCAACCCCAAAGAATTCCTGCCTTTCTCTGAAGTGAATGTAACTTCATCACCTTGCACGTACATAGTGTACAGTATCTATTACCTTCTATGTTATGGTTGAAGATAAAGCCCACAAAAGCCGCCCCTGTAAATGAAATCTGCATGTCCTCTTGTGTTTGTCACAAATTAGTGCAAATAACTTCTTACTACAAATAACCTGGTTTTCTCCATGACTCCTTACTGATGGGGCAGCTCCTCTGTTTCTTTCACAGAGAAAATATGTTCAGTCACTCTACTTTCTCTTGCCCAAACTCCCACTAATTCAGGTTAAGAGCAATGTGAAGCAGAGATCCTGTATCACTCATTCAGTAGTATGCAGTTTCCCAAACGGGAGAAGCCAAGAGGACACCAATGATACTAAATCAGGTTACACTAGAAGATGGGTGGAAGCACCACTCCTGACTCCAAGGGTTTCAAAGCACAAAGACTGACAAAAACCAAAGATGTAACAACTTTTCTTGAACTTTGTTTAAGAAGGTCTTCAAATTGCTTTTTTTATTAAGTAGATCCAGTGTATAAGACAGAAAGATAAATATTTAAAAGTATACATATATAGCTCCACAGGAGCTCTCAAAAGCTTCTGTTTCCATATGCACATGGCATAAGAATTGTTTCACAGATACCACTGTCTTCTACTAATCTTTTGGAAGCACAATACTTCCGAAAACCAGACATGTCTAAGCTATCTTTAACGTAGTAGATTAATTACATTAAATTAGGTCACCTTGTCTTTTAGTGATCATTTTCACTTTCTCCTGTGATGCAGCACATAACTCAAACTTTCCTTCTGAGCAGAAGCTCAGAGGAGTACTAGTATTACAGTCAGAGCAAGGATAAAAGACATAAATATAGAGGAATATCAGATACATTTGGATTCTGAAGGGAATTATAAGTATTACAAAGACACTGTACTCTTCAGGCCTGGAAAATGGAACTGAGCAGTTCTGTTCCTCCTAATGATTAGATAGGTGACTGAGGTAAGATGCTTACAAATTCAGGTGACCTTGGAGGGAAACCACTCTATGAAATTAGGTCCTCTGTTCCAAGAAGGGTTATTAAAAATTCCCAAAGTCTTGCTATATATCAGTCACCTGCAGATTTCTCTGTTCTGGACAAAAAAAACCCAAACCAAAACAAAATTAAAGGGAAAAAAAGGAAAAAAAAAATTAAAAAGGGAGGAGAAAGCTAAAAAGTATTACAGTTGATACTTTATCCTAGGGAGAGAACACACTGATATCTATCAGTCTTTAAATCCCCTTGTTTACTGTATCACTAGGCTTTATGTAATGTTTTTCTTCCTGAAACGCATCTGCGAGTGACATGAAATGATCACAATGTAATATCCTAAATGTTTTCATCGTGTGTAATTATTTATTTTCATGCCACTCTGAAATCCTAGGCAGATTGCCGACTTGATGACCGTGTTTTTCCCCACAAAATACTTAATAGAGACAAAAGCCTTAGAAGGATCAGAAATAGAAATGTTTACATAACCTGCCACTTGAATCATCAGAAAGCAAATGCTAGATCTTATTAGAAAAGCACAAACAAGCTTTTCTTGTCCATGGCTTTTTATTAATTGTTTGCCATAAACGTTTATCAACTAATTACAGCAATAATTACAAACAGAAAACACAATGAAACAAAGTAACTAAGAAAATAAGTAAAAGCCAAGCTGACCGAACTAATTTTTACTATCTTTGCAAAACCTGGAAAAAAGCTGACATGTAATTCCAGTTAATGTTATTAATTTAATTGAATGCTTCTAGAACTGCAGTTATATTAATCCAATTTAAAGCAATTTGCAATTATATTTACAGTATAGGTCTTAGTGTTTAAACTCAAAGGAAAGAAATCAGTAATAGTGTCACAATCCCTTCTATTTTTTTAAAAAAAGCTATGATGTGAATACTTTTTAAAATAATGTTCTGTAAATTCTCATACCCGAATAACAATTCTGAAGTCTGCCATCAGAGTGGATAAAAACACATGATTTGTGGAGCATGAAGATGGCCTCTTTAATACAGCAGCATGAAAAATGCTCTTCTAGCTACTCTGCTAAAAGAAAGATACCATAAAAGTGTGCTCCCTGTGTTCCGATTAAGTTACCATTTGGGTTGAATTAATTCAACTTTTCAAAGTCGGCTGCTGGATGAGCATAAAATGAAACCTTTCCTTTTTTTTCCCAGAGACTGAGACTTCAGGCACCCTCAGCACTTCTGTGCACTGCTTCAAAACTTCATTTGTAGTAACCAATTGCACTTTGGTCTTTTCTCAGTCATATCTGAAAGCGGTAATAAGCCCCAAACCCAGGACATGTCTAATGTGCATGGACAGAATGCAAAAGAACTTGCACAGGTTGGAGAGAAGAGAAAACTCTTCCAGACACGTTATTAGACAGTAGAATCATTGGGGCAGAATTCATCTCAGCAAAAGGTTGCAATGGTTGTAGAGAGACGGCTGAGATTGGGATGTCTAAGTTACTTTCATGGTCACTGTAGAAAAATAGGAATTTTAAGTGTGATTCATCTCTTTTGTTTTAATGATCTTCCTGAGAATGCAAAGACTAGTTTTCTAAAAGTGTCTTCTCTTCTTAACTAATTACAAGGGGGTGGTCAGATGAATCATGTCCAGGTTGCACAGATCTAGGAATCCATATGCTTAGAAGCTGACCTTTGAGGTGACAGAGCAAATGCTTGCTATGTTTGCAGACCTAACAATTTCTCATCACAAGAAGTGGAGCTGGTATTCTCCACTTCTCTGGTCTCATGTCATTCTTGTCAGCTTATTCACAACTAATGGTTAGGTAAGTCAGCTTCTTCACAAGCAGGACTGAAAAAGGGATGAAACTGCACTCATGGAGTGTTTGCAGGGAAACAGCCCCATTTGGAAAACATTAATCTGCTTGGTCATTTCTGCTTAAAATTCTTCTGGCCCTGGCTTTCTTCAGAGGGTGTCAGCTGGGTGACAGGAAGGAGAAGAGTAAGTAAGCCAGACACAACATACTTTCAAAGCTTTTCTTGTGATGTCTTCGAGAATCTTCCAGAAAGAATCCAGTGAAGTCATACTGCTGTTTTGCCATCTTCATTTCTTCACAGCCTTACCAAAATAACTATTATAATGGAGAGCAACATCAGCTTAACAGTATTCTGTATAAGCTTCAGAAATCTTTTTGAAGCTACACCTTTAAAAAATACTACAGGAAGCCTGGAAAATACAATGCTTTTATTAGCCTCAATAGTTATTAAAACTAGGGGCTCTTATCAGTTCTAAGAAGAGTTTCTACTGCTACATCAGCAGAAAACAAAAAACAAGGTAAGTAAAAACAGGTAAAATTTTCAGTAGACTGTTTTGGGCAGGGATGAATACACTTTTTATCAAGCTTTCTCTCCTTAAGTCCCTTCTTTCCACCTACACCTTCACAAACCCCATAGAGCTTTTCTTCTACATTCTCAAGTAATCTTCCTTCAAGTCTACATACAGAAGCTGCTGAACCAATCTGTCTTACCTAATGACATTCCTCAACCATAAACTCCATGCAAATCCTCATCTGAGATGGATGGTTTTTAAAAGCAACTGACAAAAACCCCACAAACAAATAAAAAAAACTACCCAAAAAACAACTACACTTTCAAACCAATAGGTAGGCTCTTTCCTGGATTCATTAGCAACTCCAGGATAAGAACAACTTGACTTGGGTTTGTAAACATGTGTTCAGGACTCTTAGACCTATGACCTGCTTGGAAAGATTTGCAAAGACCATGGATGAACTGATCGACTTTGCCCGGAATGTGACTTAGCTCCACTTTGTAAATAGATGGAACTATACTCTGAAGAATTTCTAGCACTTTTTATTCTATCCTGGTATTTTCCATTATTTTAACTGAAATCTGCTTGAAAGCTTTGGATTTGTTTTTCTCCTTCTCCCAGCCACTGCTCTACCACTCCAATCTGGCGGTGTATGTTGTTCAGTTTAGAAGAACAGGTTTCACATTTTCCATTTAGACCTCCAGTGATTCCTGGAATACAGGCAACTTACAGGGAAGAGCTTCCATGCATTGTTTCAGCCTGACAAGTGTTACTGAAAGAATGGAGAAAATAACATGGAGATAAAATCCAGCAAAGCCCTTCCTTCACAGAAGACAAACAGACACTGGAAAATGCTCAAGTTTTTTTATCCCTTGGTTAAGAATATGTCACAAATTTGCATTGTATATTCTCTAAAATGCTACAAACTCGAGGCACATTTTAAGTATTCATAAAAAAGCTCTTGTCTGAGTTAAATAAGGTACCAGAACAACTACCATTCTGCTCTTCATGATTCTCCACTGCATTCCATCAGTAAGCTGTCAGCCTATATTGGAAAGATTATATCTTCATGTGAAAGAATGTTTTTCCCATTCTCAATTCAAACAGTGTCATCTTTGCTAAAATCAATGTTTTAGCCAACATGTTAATTGGAATGTTTACCCAACCCAGGAATACACTAAAGCTCAAAATGTATTTTAATGATATAAAACAGATTACATCTAACTACTTAGTCACTGCTGATACTAATGCATAAATGAACTGATCACAAATGCATTTAAACCATGTATTAAAAACTAATCACATGCCTGAAATAAGTCTATGCACATCAGAATTTTATTTTATGTATACTTAACCATCTTGCGCCACGGCTGAATTTAGTTCTCCAAAATCACAGTATTGCTCTATACTAACTTTGCATTAGACTTCTATTGGATTCTTGGGGTTAGAGTCTATTAGCATGGGGGAAAAAAGCAAAAATATTCTGGTCCATACAAAGACACCATTAGAGATGTGGCAATAAGTGGGTGTTTAGAGCAAACGAATAAAAATAGGCCAGTATGGAATCATGCTTCCCTTAGTAAACTCTCTTGAAGTGAGCACTGAGACACTAACAGAGCTATAATACATCATGTGTGCACCATTCTTTTTAACAATTTGACTGGGCTAATTCATGGACCATAAAATTGACTGATCGTATTTTAATATGTTTATAATTCTGTAGGAAGTAGTTTTTAATGTTAAATTATGGACAGTTTTCAAAAGTGCTTCTTGCTTAATTTAAGTGTGTCATTTTACCACTTCGTCAGGTGCCTTCTGGTTCTTATGTTACTTACAAGGAATGAACAACTGTGCCCGTCCACATTCTAACAGAATACTCTATCCTACACTCTGTTCTTCAGTGACATCCATCTACGAATTATAGTCCATGTAAGCCTTTTCCCACAGAAATCTCTGCCTGTTTCTAATCACTCACAATGATTTTTACCTTCAAAGAACAAAAGCGTATTCTCCTGGAAGTCATTTGGAGTAATTTTTCCTTATGTGTGATTATCAACTTCAATTTTATGCTCAGCATTACGCAAATGTACCAACAAATAGTCTTTTCACCAATAAAAGTTATTAACCACACATTTCAATTACGATTCCAGGAAAAAAATCAGAAAGATGGATAAGTACATGAAAGATGAAACAGACAGCTATACAAGCCAAACTCAATAAAAAGACTTTCTGTTCATTACATTTTCTTCTATTTTGAAAAAACCTGAAACTTAAAATACAGCTGTTCTTTTTTATTCCACAAAAGCTCTGGGTATATTAATGCTCATGTGCTGTACACACTTTACACTCTCTCAAAGAGCAGATGTGCACCCCACAAACTGAACAATACAACTGAACAAAGAGATAATTTCTGGGAACAGTATGTAAAAAAAGGCATATAATCACACCTTTCTCTGGGACCACAAATAGAGTGTTTCTTGGATTTTTAATATTATACCTAGCATAGATTGAAAATTAAAACAAAGTACCAAGAATGTGCCACAATTGCTTAACAGTCTCTTTAAATTCAGATTCTCCATTTATCATTGATTTCATTCCTTTTTCTTCATGCCTGAATAACACAAAAACCTTAAGACACAGAGTACCTCCTAGTAAAATACTTTATCTTTCCTAGAATAGGCAGCTTTAGTTTGATAATAATTACAATGACAGGTATTGGAATGGATGTGCCACAGGGTGGTAATCCTGTTCCTTCTAAACAGCATCACTATTATTGGTAAAGCAAGAGATTCAGAACCTAATAGCTGTCCAATTCCTTTGTCTACAGTTTTAAAGAAAACATCACAACTAAAACAGACAAGGAGAATTTATGGTCAGATAACTAACTAAGATCATAGTGAAGGAATATGCTACTAAACTATCATTTCAGCAATCTCAATATCCAAGCTCATAACCATCAGACAAAGTGTTCTTAAACATAGAAATAATCCATACTCCTCCCTCATCAATATCCATTTTCAATGCATTATGAAGAATTCTAACCAGTAAAAACCTCTAAATGTCTTCTGAAGAAATCAACCAATTTCTGTGTATTGGTTATAAAACACAAAAGAACACCAAATGATGCTGAAAGGCTTATACAGACACACATATTTGCAACAATCTGCTGTGAAGGGAAGATCATTGCATATTTGCACCCTGAACTGCTGAAATTTTGTGTACAGGCACGTAAAGTATACTGCTCATCTCTTCACTTTCATCTCACACAGGCGATTCCAAAAAATCTTCTAACAAATTTGTTTCTTAACAAAAGAACATAATTTCTTGGGAGTACTCTTTATCATGGGACCAGATCACTGCATTTATCCCACCATCCAGCGTGCCCTACAGTGCATAGCTGTTGTCTTGGAAATATCCCATAGGAGAACTGAGAGAAGAAATGTCTTCTCTGTCCATTTCAGGTGAGGCATTCTGACTACCCATAACCCTTGCATACAAAGTCCCAGCATAGGTCATAAGCCAAATTTTGTTGTTCATATATAATCTCTATGAATACAGGAAGAGGCCGTGCCTATTTTCCAAGGTGGTTATGTATTTCCTAAGCCTTTGCCTCCACCACCTCCATTTGTGACCGGCAAATTTCCACCTTTGTCTCTCAAACAATAAACACACTACAGTGAGGAATGCAGCTGCAAGATACCTTGGATCAAGTTAGTTTGAACAGCATTAACATGAGAAGACGACACCACAAGCCTCAGTGTGCACTGTAAAGTTTACCAAGTAGTCTGCTTCTCCAGGTTACATCTTTACTTTCTTGCAAACAAGCTTCACAAAACATAGCTGGAGCTGTTCCTTCCATGTATGAGCCGAAATATGACAGTCAAAACTACATGCAGCTTTTGCAGCACATTGTATTCTACTATTTTCTGCAATATTATACTCCACAGACTATGGAATCATTATTAACATTGTCAATCATCTCATTTGGTTTCTAAAGCAGTGGCACAGACAGCCATCTTGTTTTGATCTTGGAAAGTTTTTGGTAATTCTGGACTAGACAAGCATATGCACAGTTGAAATAGTGGCTTCTAAAAAGCATTGCTTGTTGGGTTCACATGTTATTCAAATATTGCTATTCCTTATGTTCTAATAAAGTCTCTGGAAGCCTTCACTTACCTTTAGTATTTCTGCAGTTGTGTTTTAAAATTCCTTAAGCAACAAATAAATAAATAATAAACACATAAACCCTTAAAGTTACTTTATATGATAGGGTAAAAACAAATAAAGAGCCTGCTCATGAGCATGTTCCTCTCAAGTATATGTTTAGACCCCAAAATCCTAGACTTTTTCCCCCTCATTATTCTAACTAAATAATACTTTATACTCCAAAAGTTTAAACAGGAAACAATATTTTATCAATAATTTCACAAGGAATTTTTGCTGGGAAACCAAGTCTCTTAAAGATCTAAAGAACAAAAGAGAAAGCTTGGTTTGCCTGGAGACAGGATTTCACCTTCACTAAGATTCACCGTGGCTGACATGCGGAAATATTTCAACATCTTTTGTACCTCTTCATACACAAAAATGTAATTGAAAGACCTCCCAAACTGACTCCAGTGCCCACACAGAGACTTCAGTCAGACTCCACAGGATACAGCAACCTCTCTATTTGTTACTCATTTCTGCACTAGGGCCCAAATCTGCACCTTGCTATAGACATACTATGTTTCAGAGGTTGAAAACTGAGTTCAGAAAAAGATCCCCTGCTTGTTTAACAAGTCTTTATTTCCAGAGATCCCTATCTATATTATGTGGTCCAGGTGCACTGTAGTCTTTTCAACAGTAAATTAAAATTGGGAATACACACTCACACTTTGCCACTGGACCTGGAGAGATGGTGCTCCAACAGTCTCACTTCTGTCACGCTCCAGATTCACCAGCTGAGCACAATGGACAAGGTTAACTCACAACTCAATTTCTGGCTGCTACTTCCCTACATGCTAAAAAAAGGATGGAATTTAAACAAAAAATACTGTGTTATGCTTACAGAAAAAAGCTTGTAGAGGGAATTTTAAAGGATGAAAGATTGATTCAAGCATTAACGGTGTCTTATTAAAAATCCCAATAACATTTTAAACTAAACGCTCTTATCCATATAAATTTTCATGTCATATTTTTGCTATTAATATACCTGAAGTCAGACTCAGCAGATTTCCTACACTATGCCTAAGACAGAAGAAAAGACCATCTAGAGGAAAGAAGCAGTGTGAGTTCAGTACCGATGCCATAGAAGTACCTAGGGCCAAACCATCCACCATTACATTTACAGCTACTTTGTTGGTTTTAATCAACAGGGTGGGTGAGAAAAAAGTATCTGGCATACTTTGCAAATATTTTCATTCATAGAAAATTAAATAAGAGGTTATTGGATAGTGGTACTACTAAGCCCATGTAAAAACAGCCACTGGCTGCATTGTTAAACACAAGGGTCAAAGGGTTGAAGGCTCTCAGCGTTAATTATGAGAGAACTAAGTGATTACTCAACAGCAACCTACACATCCAGCTCATTGTGTGCCACCAGAAACACTGGTGGTAACACAAGGAAAAAGTGAACACACACCTGAGACAAGAGAAAAGCAAGACCTACCCTTCCAGCAACAGCAGGTTTAGATCAACTTTAACCAGTCATAAAACTCATTTTAGGCACAGTGAAAAAAGCAATGTATAAACTGAAAATGAATAAGCAATAACTTGTCACTTAAGTGGCTGTTGCAAGATACTACAGCTGTAAAAATTAACTATTTAGAATGATAGAAATTTCACTGAAGAAAATACCAGCTGTAGTGTCAGAGGAGAAATTTTGCACATTGGGTAATTCTATGAATCACAAACATGTGTCTCCTTACTAACAAAAAAATCTGATGATCTTGAAGTCTAATCTCTTTCATAGTGTAAGTAACCTAAATCCATGATACTTCAGAAAGATGATTATTAGTATTATAAACCAGAAACTCTGGGTGAGGAGTTGAGATTAAGCACATTTCCCTCAGGTGTCAAGTGTCTATTACTTGTCCAACGTGTAAATCTTCAGTTGTTAATGCTATGTAATTAATGAAATCATATTTTCAATACACCTGCACAACCCCTTCCTACAACCTTTTCTGAAGTGTGGCATTTGGCCCCACCTGCAGTAACACAACAGGTATTCTTCCTTTTCAAACACACATGTAGCACCTCACACAGCATTTAGGGGGAAAACTCTTTTTCTGCTTAGCACTTAATCGCATGGCCCTACTTCCGGAAAAAAAAAATCCAATAGCAATGACATACCAAATAACCAAGATATACATCTGCAGAACTTATCATCTAAATAAAACAAACAAACCACAAAAAACAACAACAAAAACCAAGCAAGCAAACAAACCCCAAAACTTAAAAAAAACCACCAAACCTCACCTGGCTAGTTTTAGTGAAATGAGTAATTAAATTTGGAAAGCAGAAATTCTTGCTGAGAAAACACAAGACACAGACAATGAGAAAGGAGGATGCATTATACATTTGAAGAAAAAAAAATAGATGAAAAGATTATCAAGATTAAGAAAATATAGACTCATGTCACAGAATTTTAGAATCTTTTAGGTTGGAAAAGACCTCCAAGATCATCGAGTCCAACCTTTGACCGATCACCACCCTGATGTCAAACAGACCACAGCACTAAGTACCATGTCCAGTTGTTTCTTTAACACCTGTAGGGATAATGAATGCACCACCTCCCTGGGCAGTTCATTCCAATGCTTGACAACCCTCTTCGTGAAGAAATCCTTTCTGATATCCAGCCTGAACATACCCTGGCACAGCTTGAGGCTATGTCCTCTTATCCTGTCACTAGTTGCCTGGGAGGAGAGATAGACCCCCACCTCATAACTCCTCTCAGGTAGTTGGGGAGAGCAACAGGGTCCCCTTGAGCCTCCTTTTCTCCAGGCTGAACAACCTCAGCTCCCTCGGTCGCTCCTCCTCAGACTTGTGCTCCAGTCCCTTCCCCAGCTCTGCTGCCCTTCCCTGGACACACTCCAGCACCTCCATGTCTTTCCTGCAGTGAGGGGCCCAAAACTGAACACAGGATTTGAGGTGTGGCCTCACCAGTGCCAAGTGCAGGGGGACAATCACTGCTTTGGTCCTGCTGGCCACACTATTGCTGATACAGGCCAGGATGCCACTGGCCTTCTTGGCCACCTGGGCACACTGCTGGCTCATGTTCAGCTGCTGTCGACCAGCACCCCAGCTCTTTTTCCCCCGAGCAGCTTTTCCACTCTCCCCAGCCTGTAGCACTGCGTGGGGTCGTTGTGACCCAACTGCATGTTTTCGAACTGCATTTGACTATGATTTTAAAATATAACTGCAGTGTTCACACCGAAGACTGAACCAGTCTGTTCAGTAGTATCTTTCAAACGCAGTTTTCACCACGCTCAAAGCTGGTGCCGTGGCTGAGCTGCCACGAAGGTCGGCCGGCGACCGAGCCCACCCAGCGTTAGCCCATGCTGCCACCTCGTGGGGACCCGCATCAGACGCACCGACTTTCACAGTGCCCGCACTTCGAACACCACCGTATGAAACTACGAAACGTCGCTAACTATCTCTGGACAGCTAATGGCACAGGCACAAGGTGTTCCTTCTTTCCTGGAAAATTACCGTTGTCTTTTTAGAAACTATAACCCAGTCTCCAGGTTTGTCTTCAGATTTTCAGAGTGGTATGAGCGCAAAACTGAAGGGATGCTATGTACGTTTGTTTATTTTCTCAGGTATAGGCTGACAGAGCTACAAAAACCTATAATGTATGCATCGTGTATAGCGTAACCTGTATCCATATCTTTAAAGAAGTTCAAAAGACATAGAGAGCACAACGTTCAGCTATATTTTTATGGATTTAGACAAAATTCATAACCAGAAAATTATAACTTGAGCATTTGTTGCTATTATTCACCTATTTATTAACTGCAGCTAAAACTAAAGTATAAGGAAGGACGAGCTGTCTTGCCATCAAAGACCTAATTAGTCCTAATTAAGCTTCTCATAGCTAATTAGGCTGCTTTTCAGACATTCATGTACACTGCAGGTTTAAAATTGCATCCAGACCTCTAGCCAAGACAAACCTTCCTATCATTTCCCTTTCCCTGCTACATCCACAACAGGTCTGCCACACCCCATCCTACGTATTACTCCTCAGCTGTTACCCATTATGTTCTTAAGAAATTGTTTATGAGTTCAATTTTAAGCAGGAATTAACACACAACAAGGAAGGTTACCACAAAATTTTGTGTGCACAAGCCTTTCCTCATCTTTGAAGTAGAGGAAGCACCTGAGATTTTAACCTCATTGCAAAAACTGGTAGAGGATCTGAGAGGAAAGATGACTGGTATTTGCAGAGAAGGAGCTTCAGATCTTCTGGGACAGAGAGAGATGGTTAATTTGTTCCCTTCTGAGGGAAATTATTTACAAGCTGAGTCAGCTTGAGGATAACTTCTGGAAAGTTCCGCCTCTCACAAACACATTAGGCACGTTCAAGTGTAGAAACCAGTTCAAGCTTGTCTGATTTATGTGTTTTATCAAAAGGTAGGTGAGGATCTACCTCCATAGAATTGCATAATTTTTAAACTTCACTCATCCTTTCTTCACGCTTTCTTCTCTGTTATGCCTAAAATTCTTCTCCTGCCCTTTCAGCAGACAGGACTCTCTTCTTTCGGCTCTTTTCTCCACAGAGTTACTGTTTGCCTTGGCCACACCAACTGCAGTACTCCCTCCTATTAAGAAAACAAAAAATTTTAAAAACCCTTGAGCAGGGTTTGTGTAACCCCTCAAACTCTACCTTGTTATCCGAGTCAAAACCCCAACCTAATAAACATTCAGCACATTATAGGTGTGGCATGGTTGCTAGTGTTACCATGTCAACAGTGAAAAAACATGAATAACCTAGGTTTTGTTAGTAAACTTGACTCTTGGGAAGCTGGCTTAGTTCATGATTTGTCAGGGCTCTAAAAGTTGCAGTGTTGTCCCAAATGCAGGCTCACTGTCCCAGGTGCAGCACCAATTTACACACCGAGATGAGATATCTCTATTCCTTTATTCTAGCCTGGGCAAAGCAAGGAGATGGGTGGTAGCCCACAAAAGGCTGGCACCCCAATCATCCAAACTTTACACCAGTTATACATTTCAGCAAACAAAGTTTCATCCTTATTTTGAGAGTTTTGCTAAATGTCCTTCTGGCTCATGAATTCTGCATTCCCTGTGCCCACTATCAGTGGTACATCCTTCTTCCCAAGCTTTGTTAACCTCCCCCTGGGTCTGAGGCCATTAAAGTGTGTCAAGTCCTAAATCTTAACAAGGCAATTCTACCAACAAGTAATTTATCTTTCTAACACCTGGTCATCAGTGGGGGGAAATCAATGTATTTCTAACTTTAAAGCTTAACAGTTTTTTACTAGAGATTATTAAACAGATAGCTGCAGAGTATCACGCTACATTTACCACAACCAAAACACAAGGGGTAAAATACTGCCAAAACACATCTTATTTGCTCTGCAAGTCATGAAAATGCATGTAGAATAAAGTAAGCCCAAAGCATGGACTTAATGGCTTCTATCCCAGTGTGCTGGTTTTGGCTTGGGTAGAGTTGATGTCCTTCACAGTGGCTGGTTATGGGGCTGCTTTATGTTGAACAGAGTGTTGATGATACAGAGACATCTTTGTTACGGGTGAGCAGGGCTTACACAGAGTTGAGGGCTTTTTTGCTTTTTGTACTGCTATGCTGGTGAGCAGACTGGGAGTGCATGGTTAAGTTGTGAGGAGACACAGCCGGGACAGGTGACCCCAACTGACCAAAGCGGGATCGCAAACCACGTGGCATCATGCTCAGTATACAAAGTGGGGAGTGAGTCAGCGGCTGCGTGGCACTTGGCTGGAGTTGCACCACTACACCCAGGAAACACTGGCTGTAATGGAAA
>WEIV01025755.1:246494-289009 GCA_013390005.1 Calyptomena viridis
TCCTGCTGCAGCCGCCGCCTCGGCGCCGGGGTCGGTACGTGTGTGCTCCGGCACACACCTGCGGGAGAGGGGGAAGGAACGCCTCTCGTGGAGTAGCAGAAAGAAAAAAAAAATAGAAAAAAATAGGGAGGAGGGATGGACGGGACGGCGGGACAGGGGACGGGGTGAAGGCGGCGGAGGTGCCGGGTGTAAGGAAATGCAGAAGGGAAACCGAGTGGCCACATAGCGGTACTTAAGGAGTCGGGGTTAGCACGCGTCGTGGGTTGCAAACAGGGTATGATCCTATAGCATGGGGGTACTGCAGCGAGGAGAAGTCTACGTAGTGGGGCAGGAGGTTTGAAGAGCAGTAGTGGTGAGGCTGGAGTGCAGCACCTGCGTGGTGCCAAGCGGGCCACTCCTCCATTGCGTTTAGAAGGTGAGGGAAAACTAGGTGAACGCTTTATATGATTTTTGTGTCTGTGGCTTGCACTCTGTGCTTTGCAAAGTGATGAGAGTCTATAGTGCTGGCTCAAGTGATGAACTGGGTTGTGTTGTAGAGAATTTATCACTTTTTTATTTTTTCCAAAGTTAAAAGCCTGAGTAGAAAGAAAGGGTTCTCCTTGTTGGATGACAGTAGTAAAGAACTCAACAGAAGAAAAATGGAAGCTGTGAGGTATGTGAGTTTTGGAGATGAGTGGCTTTAAAAGTGCAATTGTCAGGAACTAGAATTGAGAAAATGTAGAAAATAATGTTTGTACTCTGTAGCGCTGGAAGTGAGTCCACTTTTATGTGTTATGTATGTGAGAAAAATACACAGTTTGTGAAAAGTTTTAGCATTTGAAGTAGGCTCATGGAAAAAGACATTTTAAATGCAACTTCTTAAATACTGAGTTGTTAGGCTACTAATATACGGATAGCTACATATTGTTTAGAAGTAATTAAATCAGTGTTGCTATATTCAGTATATTTTTAGTTAAATAACTACAATGAATGCGATTAAAATGGATTATGTAACAATTTAATAGTGCTGAAACACTGTTTGCAGAAAAGCTGTAGTACCACCTTTGTGATGAATTCAGTATCAGAGCTAAAGTGGTTCCCTAGTTATAAGAGGGTAACAAATCTTTTGTGGTGTGTGTTTGGTTAACTGCACCTTCTTCATAAAGTCATTTGGTAGAAGTGGCCAAGCTCACCTCTAAGAGAGTTGCAAGTCAGAACTTGTTTCTTGATGATGATCTTAAACTTTTACCTCTGAAGGCGGTCTCCTAAAGTGCTAGAAGAGGATTTTACAGAACCAAATGAGAGAAACTGTGATTTGCATCATATGTCAAAAGCTCTGAGTATGAAAGGTGAGGCTTTTGGATCTTTTATTTCCAGCAGGCTTTTTGCATGCACTGTTCCCTGGTAATTTGTATTTTGTATGGCCTGTTGAGGGCAGTGGATAGGCTGCCACATTCGATTAATACATTGTTTATTTAATACATTTCTAGTAGTTAGCAAGAACAATCAATACCTTTTGGTTCCTCTCCCGCTGTTTTGCTTGACAAAGCTATTGGTAAGTTTGTTCTAAGAGAAACCTCATTTATCTGAGATTTTCTGTATGAGTGGCTTTTTTCAAAGGACTGGAAAATTGTATCGAATATATAGTATTTATGGGTGCTTTATGAAACAATTTTTTTCCTGTACTTTGGGTGCACTCTTCAAATGTGTGTCTTGTTTTGCCTTTTGTGTGTTTATCATGTCCTGAATGCAGCAACATGATACAGCTAATGATGTAGATGATACCCTAATCATTATGTGCAAGTCAGTCTTTGTAATTCCTAGATAAACAGATAAAGAATTTATCTGGACGTTTATTCCTAGTTTTCAAATTGTGTCATTAAAAAAATCAGTGTTATAATTCCTATTGACTTGATGAATAGTCTCTAGAAGACTGCTCTGGTGACTGTTTCTGTTGTGTCATGGATTAGGATGCCCTACAGGAGTGTTTTCTGTGCTTGCTTTTACAGCATTCCGAGGTGATGTGAAGGATGAAGATACAGATTTTTTTTGTTTCTCTTCAATGGAAGTAAGTTGATCTGTTCCACCCTCTTGCCTGTGTGCAATGTGCAACAAAGCAACTGTCAGCTCCCAAATAAAGACCTAAAAGATGTAAAAAACCCGATAATTTCACTTTGTCCAGTAGTGCATAAGTTATAAATATGGTTTTGATTTTACATTTAAAAAAAATGCTTTGCACTTTATTGTGACATGCAAATGCTATTTGTTTCACAGAAATCTGTATTCTGGACAAACATTCAAGTGGGCTTTTTTTTTCCTAAATTTATGCGAAAATTGGGATTCCGTTTACTAGGAGCGCTTTTTATTTTTCACAAAGGTACACCAATGGTTACAGAACTTCTGCTTTCAACTTTTTCACTAGACCTTGCCTTGCACAATTCAACAGCACTTTCTTGGAAGCTGTCTAATTGAAATGGAGGGTGGGGGTGGGTACTGAAGGTAAAAACAGGTATATAGAACACTTTTTTCCTGGAATTTGGCTGTAACGTTGTATTTGAACTTGCTTTCCTATTTTGCTCTGAATTTAGACCAGAACTTACTTTAAATCTGGGCTGTGTGATGGCAACTCAGAAAGACTAGCAAGGTAAACCTTTATTAATCCTTTTTTATGTATTTAAATGTCAGACTGGGGGAGGACTTGTCCAAATAAGCACATCCAGATGTTTTTCTGGGCTTATTTTTTTAATGTGTTCCTTTAAACTTTACTAACATGCTCTCAGTGGTTGTCTAGTACTGTGGGAACACACTGAACACAAATAGCGTTTCATTGAGAGGCAACAAGAAACAAATTGGTTTGGCTTGAAAATGTGTGAAAACTTCAAGCCCTGTGGTAAATGGTTGATAAGGGTTCAGGCAGAGAGGTCTGAATTACCAGGCTGTGGTAGGAAGGACTGTAGCATTGAAGTATGTCCTTCTCTCCCCCCCTGCTGATCTCATTGCACCTTCTGCTTAGATAACCAGTCACAACTATAGGAAGATTAGATACCAGCAATATTCTGTGGTAATTGTCAAATCTAAATTGTATTCACTTGCTTATTTGCCTAGTCAGCGTGAACCTTAAGGAAGTCTGAAAGGGATGTCCTTCCCCCACTGTTATTTCTGTGGAAATCAATGCTCATATGTTAAGGGATAGTCCCAGATAATCCTTTCAGATCTGTTACATAAGGGACTTGTTCTGAAAGGAAGATGTAGGAAATTTATATTCAGAGGTTGGCAGATGTGACATACATTGCTAACCTTGCCCAAAGTGGAATAAAAACTCAAGATGTACTGTATGGCTGTCAGTCTCTGCAGCAATGTTTTCCAGATCCTCTTACAGCCTTGACAGAAGGAACAAACAGCACAGGAGTAACAACACAATGATTCCTTCCTGGGATGAGGCTGGTTTATTTGTTTTTGTGAGAGTCCTGTCAGCTGTTACAGAAAAGCAATCATGGGTGATCATACAACAGAATTTAACAGCCTTCCTAACAGGTTCCCAGTAGATGGGTTTGGTATCATCTGTCATATTCTAAAGATTTTAACAGCATAATCAGTGCCTGAAAAGAAAATATTTGAGCAACAAATAAAAAATGAATCCTGGAATGTTAATAGTCATGCATTTACTCTCACTGAAGATAAGAATCACTACCAGCTACGCTAATTTTGTTCAGCCTTGCCAAAATTGTCAAATGAAAGTCTTAAATTTAAGAGAAATCTGCTAAAAAGAAAATCTTCTGAAAAATGGGGTATCTGCTGCACATTGCATTATGCATTGAGCTGTTTCAAAAATAGGTGTATATGTATTAGGTATTTTAATTTGAAACATTTGTGCATGTAAAGTATTTGTAGAAAGCTTAATATTTTGTTTAAAATGCATAGGTTTTCTCCTTAAAAGTTTTTGATTTGCAGGCCCTGCAGTCACGATACCAAAGAGAAAAACATTCATCACCTGTTTAGTTCAAGTGGTGGGCTGAGGGATAAACCAGCTGTAGCTTCATCAGCTGACATGGTGTGTTAACATGTAATTTCCTTATATTCTTACTTGTATTTGTATTTGCATAATTAATACTGCATTTCTTAAAACCCTGCAACCTTAATAGTTATGTGCTGTTATTCCATCTTATCAGAGAACTGATGTGCAGCTACAATGTTAATAAAATAACTTGACCAAGTGAGTGCAGCTCAAACCTTCTAATGAGATCATAGCTGAAGAAGGTTAGTTCTATTCAGCTTGCTGTGAAACTCTGTGTTGAGTTTTAGAAGACACCCCAGGTTTCACAGCATTTGGGTGTGGGACTTCTTCATTTGTGTTTAATTTTGAGATGGCTACAAGGTTCGTGCCCACATCCTTAGAGCAATAATTCGGGGCAAACAGCTTGTTGGACAAATGGATCTCTCTTTAAACATTCTATTAAATTTCGTAATCTGATCTTCTTGACCGAGGTTTGTGAAGTTTTAGGCAGGGGGAACTAATGTTGTGGATATTTTAAAATAACAAAGTAAATGGGAAAGGAATGATGCATCCAGTGTGACTCTTGTTTTCTTGTGTGGAAATTGCCCTGTGCACAATCGCAAGAATCATAACTTGTAAATGTCTGTTGTGGTTTCCTAGGTAGTTTCGTTATAGTGTCCATTAAAGTTTGAATATGGTTTTCTTGCATCAGCCTAATACTGGGAGCTTACTGTGTTTTCTGTTTGCTTTCAAATGATATTACTAAATACTTTTTTCTAAGCTGCTGTATTCCTGTTCTTCAATCTTCTATGTTTTCTTTTGTCTGTATTAGTAACTTTATTTTGTTTTTCCTTCCTATACTCTTTTAATTTGTTTGTATGAATGTGCAAATAAATTGTGTGTATTTAAAAACCAAATTTAGAATCTGTCCCAGAAATACTACAGTGTAAGTGTTCTCAGTGAAATTCAGGTGAGCTAAGTAGTTTGGGTCTGTTGGCCATTATAGAGCTGTTCAGGGTCTTGCACACATCAGTCACCCACATCAAATGCCTCTGTCAAAATGGCAAGTGGTGGTAGTCTTGTCTTTTGGTGGTATAATGACTTTATGTTCATTGGCAAATCTTTCCTCAGGATAATACTGAACAAGATATTGAGGAAGCTTTGTGTGTAGCTGTTTGTAATCTCAGCCACTTCCATGAAGCAGACAAGGTGGGTGAAAATGAGTTAAATAAATCAAGAAATACTAAATCCTATCCTTGATTGAAGACTTTTGTCTTTCAACTGTTCATGCCATTTCTGTGAATATACAGCCTTAAACTATAGGCTATAGCCTGGAGGATGGGTCTGTAAAGGAGTACACAAGCCTATACACAGTTTAAAGTAAATAGGTCAATATACATATTAAGCAGAACCATATTGAAGCTAGTCTTTAAATACTAAGTTTGTGTTTCCTTGGATCAGGGTAAAATTCAGCTATTGCTCTAGCAACTATGATAACTTTCTAGTTCTGATGTGTCTCTGGATTTCAAGGCAGGAAAGAAATATGGGCAACAGGAGTAAAAAATTTAACGGACATAATATGCAGAAACGTGTAAATCAAGTAATGCATTTTTATGCACAGTATAAAACCAGAGAGTGCTATTAATAGGTTTTATTGAGTAACTTTTGAACTTCATCAGTGATTGTTATTTTATTTGAACTTTAATTCTTATTAAATGTGCTGTAGGAAAAAACTTGCAGTTCTGTCTTTGCCATTTGTTTACATTTTCTTTGTATTGTGAGATACACAGATGTATAGAAGTATTTAATTATTCAAAAGTTTATTTCTAGTAAGAATGCCTTAAATTCCCTGACTTACTTTGTTGCAGTGCCCAGTCTGTTGAGCAAAGCTATGTTGAATTCTAATTCATATACTTAACAGTGTCTTGTAAAAATGTGCCCTTTCAGCAGCTCTAATATAGTAACTCATGGGTACAACTGTAGTCTTGCAACAGCTTTTCAACAAAGATTGAGAATTGCCAAAGCAGTGTTGCATAACAGATTTTTTTTTTCCATAGTCTCTTCATTTAATGTAACTGTAGTGACAAAACTGACACTTAACCAGAGGAAGAATCTTTTTTATTTTCCATTTATGCTCACAGTGAGTTCTAAAAAACAGTAGAAATCTCAGCATGCTAGTTATCTGCATATGGTGAATGTCAAGTAAGGAAAGTGAGACAGTGACCCCAAGATCTTTGTTTTTTGCCTCACAGACCTAAATACTTCAGTTGTCTTACTGTTCATTGCTTCTATNGAGAAAACAAAGGGCTGTAATGAGCTATAAGTGGTTTTCAGTGTCACTGTGGGAAGTATTGATCACTGTCTTACTGTTCATTGCTTCTATTCTGAATCTTGAAAAATAGTATTGTGAGAATAATAATGAGTAATGAAGTAATAAATGCATGTTTATTCATACTGAACAAAATAGATGCTGAAATACTTGGAGTTGAAAGTGAAGCACGAAAGAGACACNAGAGGAGGATCTGGTGTCTTAATAGACTGAATTGTAAAAGGCAACTGTTTAGTTTTTGGTTGGATGCATTTAGAAATATCAGAAGGCTTAAATGAAAGAGTGCTTCTAACACTGGATAAAAAAAGCATTTCTCAAAAAAAAAGTGACTTTTCAGTGTGAAGTCAACTTTGTGGTTCCTCCAGTTATGAAGTGCATTTCCCATGGTTCTGCTTTCCACGATTTTGGGAAGATGACCTTGTGTGCAGGATGTATCCACTTTGTATTGGGATATGACTGGTAGTTGTGCGTTTGTTTGTTTGAATTTGTACATCTGAGTGCATATTAAATTTTGAAAAGTAATTTTTTAATACAGGAAAAGGAAATTGTTTGCAGAATTGATGGAGAACATCAACAGCTACAGTGCCAGTATTGCAAAAGCTAAAGAAGTCATTGAAGAGAAGAAAAAGCACTTGATTGATGCCATTAGGACTGCAAAGAAACTAAAATTCTCACGTTCTCTAAGCAACTGTTGTGATCTTGCTCAGGTAGTTACATTCTTGCACTGTGAAATTATTTATTTAAGGAATACTTTCAAATTTGAATTGAAAGCATCTGTGGTCCTGGTTTGCTGACTTCAATTTTGACATTTTTGCAGTATTGTGTTCTTAGCCCACCTTTATACAGATGCACAATTTGTGTTTGGTCTTAGTCACCAGACCACAATTTGTTACTGATGTGAAGCAAAAAAAGGTGTTTTTTGTCTTGAAGTGTTTGTTACCTGAAGCAGTAGATGGAGAGGGAGAAGAGGAAGACTGTGACACAGTACTGGTCTGTGAAGAAGTGGTGTTTCCATCACTTCAGAAGTGTCAAGCTTTTTCAATTCCAGAGCTCTTGAACCTCCTCGCTGAACTACAACAGAATTAACAGCCACAGTCTCCTGATTCTCTTGATCCCAGGCCTTTACTTTCATTCTTCCTCCCCATCATACCTGCTGTTCATAGAAACCCATGCTGCCTCCCATGCTGTATCAGACCAAAGTTCCATCCTTTGGAGACTCCTGTCTCTGAGAACAGAGGAAGAGATGCTTGGAGAAGGCATCTAAGAAACTGGGCATTTAGTGAGTACAGGGAACTGAAGGTTAAGGATTTTAGGATCACTGGGATACATAAGGATCATGACACTGAGTAAATATTACCTCCTTCTGTCATAAACTTGTGTAATACCTTCTTGACTGTCTTTGTAAAGCTTGTGGCAGTGTGCACAGGTGTGTATCTACATGCATTATAGGTATGCATACATAGTGGCAGTAAGTGCCATATTTTATATTTAAAATGAAATGTATATAAAACAGGTCCCTCTGCTCTTTCAAAATGAGCGACCCAGTTACTTCATTTAGAGCCTTTAGAGCCCTTGTGTGGAGAAAAAGAATGAATAATTGGTCTCATCATTCTTTGAAGAAGTGTGCTTTTCAGAGTTGTTCTGCCTGCATCCATTCATCACTTTCCATGTGAAGAAACAGTCTCATCTGACCCAGAAAAGAAGTCTACTTTTCTTTTTGTCATTTGCTTCCATTTTGAGCAGTGTGAATTTTGGGGGAGGGGGGGGGAAAGGAGCTGACAGCCACCACTGTCCTCCCATAGATGTACCTTCTTACTTAGAAGTTACTTGCTTTCTTCCTGTTGAAACAAAAGGTGTATCTGATTTCTATTTACGTGTTAGCATTACAGAACACTAGGTCTTGGCAAGGTAGGAAGATCAATGTGAGCATTCACTATTCGCTAAACTCTTGGGGGTTTTTTTTCCATAAAATTAAAGGTGTCATGCTTAGGCTTTGTCATGTTGTAGGTAATAGGAGTCTGTGTAACTTACTTCCTGTATGTTGGAAGTTAAGGTGCTATTTTTTCATCTCAGGTTATTTATGACTTAAAGTTACCGGTTGAGGCTGAGCTCTCAAGAATGAAGATTTTGAAGGAAGAAATAATTTCAAGGTAAATGACTGGAATGGGAGATACATTAGGAGGTAAAAGGGTGCACTGGTTATCTTAATTACAAAAACTGTTCATATAACAGACATTAGAAATTGAGCTGCTTCACTTTCAGTTTACTGAAGAACTGCTGCTTCAAACATCCATATGAACTCACTAACAGTACACCGTAGCCTTCATCTGAGGAATCAGGGAGAAAGCACATACAATTTGCCACTGTGTAAACAAACACATACATTTTAAAAATTCTTGATAACTTCTGTCATTTCTAAAATACTACTTCCATTGTAAGTAGAAATAAATTGGGAGAATAATGGCTTAAGTATTTATTTTTTTAATGAATCAGTTTCTAACCTTCAGGAAACACTGAAATGCTTTTTGGGGCACTGATACATCAAGAAATTTGTGGATGATCCCAATTGCTCTGCAGCCCTCCCTGGAAGTGGCAGATGATTTCTGTTCCAGAAATGAGTATGAAAATAGATCATAGCTGTGGTCCAACTGAANCAACTGACCCCTTGCAACTGTTGGTCATAAGGCTGGTCAGGGTGCTGCAGTAATGGGCAAATGGTTGAAGGAGGGACAGCACAAAGATGGTGGTAGTTTGGAACATCTTGGAGATCCCATTATATTTCAGGACGTGAACCACTCTGGTGACTAAAGTGGGGGTGTGCGATCACATTCTGACTGGCACAAGCAAGTGGAGCTCAAAGTTGATTACTTGAATGCAAAGTGTGATTGTAGTAATTCACATTGGAAGAGATCCTGAAAGTCACTGAGTCCAACCACATCACTACCAAATCCCCTGTTACCACGTTCATAAGTGTACATATGTTGTGTCTACATATGATTTAAATCACAGAATGGTTTGGGTTGGAAGGGACCTTTACAAATCACCCATTCCAGCCCTCCTGGCAGAGGCAGGGATATCTTTCATTAGATCAGATTGCTCAAAGCCCCAGAAGAACAAATAAATCTAATAAATCAATTGATAAACTGAACCTCTTATACATGGTTATACGCTGCTCAGCAGATGCCCCCCAAGTCTGGCCTGACTTATCAGCCAGTCTCCATCCTATTTTAAACAATGCTAACTGTGCATTGACTTATTCAATTGAATTTTATTTTTAAAAAAGAAGAAAAGAAAGACACCCCATGTAGACTCTAGGAGTTGTTAATACTCATTTTAAGATGTGACCTAAGATCTGAACTTAGATATCCAGAGGATATTCACCTTTTAAGCTACAGTTTCCAGTTCCCTGCTCACAACTCATTCTTTAATGCAAATACAATTTGACGGTATCTGGTGCATAAATCAACGATGTGGCTAAAGTCTCAGTCAACTCTTCTCAGAATAAATGTTGCCATTTAAAATGTGGCAATCAAGCTTGTAAAGGGAAGGAAAGAAATGTCACTTGCAACCCAAGTGATTCAGTTAACAAGCTCGGTTCCTGCTTCAGGTTTTTGTCTGATAAAGCCACTTATCTGACTGTATGAAAGGTCATAAGTAGCTGTTGGAACAGTGGAAAGTCCACAGAAGGCTTTTTTGCCATCCTGTAACTTTTGTTTAAACTTTTAGTTGAATCATTATTTCAGTTCCTGGAGCTGAGTCATTTCATCTGCCTTGCACACAANAATCAGTTTCTAACCTTCAGGAAACACTGAAATGTTTTTTTGGGGCACCGATATCTCGGGAAATTTGTGGATGATCCCAATTGCTCTGCAGCCCTCCCTGGAAATGGCAGATGATTTCTGTTCCAGAAATGAGTATGAAAATAGATCATAGCTGTGGTACAACTGACCCCTTGCAACTGTTGGTCATAAGGCTGGTCAGGGNTGCTGTAAAAATTTCTAGTCTGAGTCTATGTTCTGTTCAAAAAATAAAATTACCCCTTGACCTATCGCAACAGGCCCTACTAGAAAATACGTGTCTGTCTTCCTGGAAGGTGCTTTAAAGTCTCTCCAGTGCCTTCTGTTCTGCAGGCTGAACAGCGTCAGGTGTCTCAGCCAAATACCTCCAGGGGTGGTGAATCAACCGCTTCCCTGCGCAGGTTGTTCTGATGCTAGACAAAAATTGCCTCCTCCTGGCATGTTAGTTGAGTTCTTGAGTTAAAATATGGATAAAGCAATCTTAGAATCTTAGTAAGCTTAGGCTTTACCTACAAGTCACTATTTTGAAGGTGATGCCATTGATGAATGAGAATTTCAGAGAAGCCTATTTAAATGCACAGTGGCAAACTCTCCCAACTTAGAAGTAAGCTAAAGCATGACAAAATCCAGTATTTTTGCATTGGAAGACTTTTTAAGAGCTTCAGCTGAGCAAGGGACAAAGGAGACCTGATGAAGGATAAATATAAAGGTCTTGCATACCTTATGCCACTCCAAAATAACACCCAAGGTGAAAAAAACACAGCTAGGAGGTGCATGAAAGCTAAGGCACGCTCTTTAGACACAAAATGTTGTAGACTAAAGAGTAGATGCATTCCTGAAGGGGTGGTGGCAGAGAAGCACAGATGGCTGTTCCATACTGTTTACACCTTGATTTTTATAAACTCAATTTCTAAAATTGGACGGCAAAGCTAAGGATTTGATTGAAATTATATTTACAGTTCTCTTAGCCTAAATATGAAAGATTTGAAAGACTTTGTCACTTTTTATTGGTGAAGAAAATCATTAATAGCGTAACAATAAACAGAAACGTGTTTTGGACTTCAGTTATGGTTTTGTTCTTCAGGAAGAAAATTTCTTTTTCTCTGTGCAGAATAATTTACTGAACTAAACTGAGTGTAGGTATGAAAACTGAGCAAGTGAATGTTGCAGTACTCTGTGCATGAGGGAGAAAGCAAAATCCAAGAGAATTTTTAAGTATGAATGTGAAGATAAATGAGCAGCCAAATCTGTTGTTTATAGGAGGAGAAGAAATAAACTGGAGAGTGTAATTAATCTCTTATTGTGCTGATAAATAACATAGATTTCAAACTGTTAGAATGATTTAGGTATTCGTGTCACCTTCTGTAATACTTTTCTTCTCTTGAACTTGTTCCTGAACAGTTACAAGATTATGTCTTCACTAGAAAATTTGGACAAGATTAAATGTGAAATGACAGAGAAGTAAGTATTTTTTTATAAAGAGGGACTCACCTGTTCTTCTAACGGTCAAGTATTCATTGGAGATTAAATTAAAAAAAAAATTTGTGTATGCTTATGAAATTCTAAGAGTATATTGAATCAAAGAAGAATTTTGGATGCTTATGTCACTGTTCCAGTTAGTGCAATTTGTGTTTCAGTTCTGACTTCGGTTTTACTTGTGTTTCACCCAAGTATATTTTGCTGTGTTGCTGAAGTTATCCTGTTTTTTTTTTTATGCTGAGTGCTTTTCAACTTTGCTTGGTGTTTAATGATACAGTCACAGAATCACTTAGGTTGGAAAAGACCTTTAAGATTATTGAGTCCAACTGCAAACCTAACACTGCTAAGGCAACCACTAAACCATGTCCCTAAGTGTCATATCTACATGCTCATCATACATGTAATTGAGAGGTTTGTCCTTCAGCATAGGAAAATTACTATATTTAAGTGTAAATAAATCTCTAAAATGAACAGCAAATACTGAAACTGTACTATGTTCAATTCACAGTCTAAATACTGATTGCATCAAATGCCAAAAGAAACAACTTAAGAAGAACAAAAAACCTCCCAATCTTTTATTTTTAAAACTGCAATTGCTTTAATTTTATTAATCTCCTTTATTTCTTCCCCTGCAGTCTTTGACAAAAACCTGAGAAAATGAAATGGAGTCGCTGTTAGGACTGTTGTCATTAAAACTGATTTTGTTTAAAAAAGACTTATTGCATAGTATAATATTTGAAAATTCTACAGGTTATGATGAAGAGTATCTGTTAATACAAAAGCATCTGACATGCATTTTGTTTTTAACATGAACCATCTTATTACATTAACATTTTCTCAAATAGTTTGTACTTGTGGTCTCTGATCATCTAAGCAGGAGTAGCTCTTGTTCTGAACTGTGCTCAAGAATGTGCTGTGTTTATGCCAATTCTTTTTAGGTTTCAGAAATCATGTTACTGTTTTCATTGTTTTGATATTCAAAAACTTTATAAAGTTTATTCCTTGCAGCTCCTAAGAGGTGTTTTCTTCATAGAGTGATACATTCTTGATAAAACCTCTGCTTTGACTCATGTGCTTTTCTGGAAACAGGCAAGTCTCTAAATTTTTTTCCCAAACATAGTGAAGATAATGAACAAGACACATTTGTCCCTGATGACCAAGAAGGAATGCCTGATGTCATAATAGAAGAAATACTTGAAGATGACTTAGAAGGCAAGTTGGTTAATACTCCATTGTTGAGCATGATGTTATTTCTGTGTCTTGTATTATATTGCATGTTTGTAATTACACTTGGGTCATACAAATTCTTTAATGATGTCTGTTTCAGTACCTTCAAGCTAGCATCCTTTTTTCTTTTATTTTTGTCCTCCTCCTCCTTAGCTTGGTGAAAACTTTCTCACAGGTTCTCTCAGAAGGGTCAGAAATTCCAGTATCAGCCTTCATGATTCATCTTGACTTGTGGTTGTTGCAGTCCCTTCAGAGGTTGACATTGGCTCCTGGTGAATTCTTTTCCATCAGCTCCCTCAGCTTCCTCAATCTTTTCCCACGCCATTGTCCTATGCTATCTGTCAATAACAATTAGGTTCCTTAGCTTGTCAGGTTTTCTCTGGACTGTACTAGTAAGACTGTAGCTAACAGGTCCCTGAAGGGATCCTTCCCCTCTGTTAGGCTCCTGGGAGACTGAATCTGGAGTGCTGCGTCCAGTGTTGGACCCTGCAGTACTGAAAGTCACTGTTGTACTGGAGCGAGTCCAGCAGACCCTACCAAGCTGCCAGTGTCCAGGATGTGCTCGGGCTCTTAGAGGTCTTCCCCAACCTTAATGATTTTATGATTCTACACATAAAATAAGATAGCTGACTCATCACATCATTGGAGATGGTGACCAGGGGTGATCCAGAAGAGTTTGTGCACCTGTAGGTGAAATCTTTCAAGTCATTCACGCTTTTTACTCAGATACTGTCTTATCCCCTGGAAATGCCCAGGAGTGACTGTGCATCTGTTCTGGACACTGCATTTCCTAAACTTGGAAGCACAGTTCTACATACCTGGTCGGAGTGTTTTAGATGCCATATTCTTTATACAGTCTTTTTTTTGCCCACGATTTGTTGTAGTTCAGAGGTGGCATTGCTCGAGGACACTGCAGATGTGTCTGTCTGGTGTGCCCTGATCAGTCATGCAGGTGAAATTGACTCTAGATGGTGGTGTCCACCCTTTGCAGGAAGCTTTGTGGTGTAAAATACTGGAAGAATTGGGTTGCTGGACTTCTAAAACTCTCTGACCCATTAACAACCTTTCAGTAGCTTCAGAAAGAGAAACCTGCCTTTTTTTATCCCCAGTGGTGGGAGATAATCTGCAGTGCAAAGGATTTGGATGCTTAGTCACAAGTACTGTTTTACATAAAGTCATCTCTTGGCTGGCTTTAGGCCATTCCATGATTTTCATGCTTTAACACTGAATAACTATACAGAAGTGCTTGGCATAACTGTTCTCAAACATAGGAGTCTTAATCTCTAACTTGCTTTCTGGAAGCTTCCTATTTCTCTGTTAGAGAGCAATACAAACTCTGAATTACATACTGAAATTCAGGCTGTACTTTGTGAGCAGTGAGACAGCCTTTTGTTTTGCAGGGTAGCATAAGGGAGGAGTTCAAAAGAGCAATTACATTAGAAAGCAAACATGGTGATACTTTGAAAAAAGTGTGAGCAGGCTTGTCAGAATAAAATCTATTTGAGGTAGTGATGTTATGATTAATGCAGCATAAACCCAATTTTATGTCTGACAGTATCTGTTAGAGTCACTTGGAAGGTGTCTGATAATTTGTTTTATGTCTTCTTCAGGTTTGACAGAGTTAGTGTTTGTAAGCCATGTTATCAATCCATGCCATTTCTATATTCGGAGATACTCACAGAGGAAAGAAGCTTTGGCTTTGGAGAAGAAATTGGAAAATTTCTGTTGTAATTGGAATTCGTATCTTTTGCCTTCAGATATTTTGGAACAAGGTAAAGGATAAATGTTTAAAGGTCTACATAGCTTAAAATACTACGTTGCACTATGGAGTCTTTAGTATCATATTCCTTTTTTTCTCTCCTTTCCCCCCCCTTTACATAGTAAAGCAGTCCTTGTATGTTCTGGAATAGAATTAATTCTTTTAGAGAAACATTGTACACGTTGTTCGGTAAAGTAGGCTTTCATTAAGTCCTATAAACCAGTAGAATTAAGAAAGACTGCAATTCTTCTCAACCTCAGCAAACTTCAATGCATAGCCAGCAGTTGAAACACCTCCCTATAAACTTCATGCTTTCAAGCATTAGTGGTAATAGTTAGCTAATAGCTTTCTCAGTATGCTGCTTGTTATGGCGAGCCTAGTTCTTTAATTACTTCAGTAAATCAGCTTTCTGTCATGCAAGCAATGTTCTCTTCCAGTGGATAGATGGGTTTTTTTAAAGTTCACTGAATAGAAACCATTCTGGAAGTAAAAATGAAAGACAATAATACATTACTAAATCGTTAAAATTATTTTCTAACCCACATGTTGATAGAGTTGCCCACTTCTAGAATGTGTTCAGAAAACTGATAAAATTATGTCATAACCTCATATCAAAGGGTTTTTGTCATTTTACTATTAGAGAAAGTTTGCCAGAAATGACTTCTCAATACAAGCTAAACACTTCTAGCCTTAGAAACACTGTGCAAATTAACACAAGGGGAATTTCTGGTGGCTGTAGAGATGAGGTTTTTACTGTCTTTTGTGTCTTTATTTTAGCAGTAGCACTTTTACTATGTGTGTGGAGGATGGGAACAATGGAACATTATGCAGAACTGTAATAATAGTTCCAGTGTGAAATACTTAAATACTGAATTTAGTCCTTTTTTATTTGTTTCCATATAGGTGCTACAACTTTTATTAAGAGTAAGGAAACTGGAATGTGGTGCCGTGGAACTATCACCGAACTAATTCCCCTAGAACATAAAAATCAGAGGAAGCCTTGTGATCCAATAAGATGCAAAGTGTGTGATGTTGCATTGCTAAAAGTATTCCTGATTGATTTTGGAAGCTCTATAGTGCTAAGTTTTCCAGGGTATGTTTACAGAGATGTTTGTCTGCATTTGTTGCCCTTAACTGTTGTTACTCAAGAAGATCTCTGCTGAGAAACAAGTCCTCCTCAGCTTCACACTACCAGATACCCAAATGGCACTAATATTCTGTACATATGTATTTCTCCCAGAAAAAGTGACAGTATATTTAAGTACAGAAGTGTACAAGCCTTCATACATTAAAATATTTCATTTAGACTTCTGTTGTAAAAGAAAGCATGCGTGTCCTTAAAAAAAGAAGAAATTTATATCATTGAGATTTTCTGATTCTGTTTCATTGGTTTCATTGACATGACATTATGCCAATTACTGCAACAATAACCTCTGTTATAAATCTGGGGGTTTGTTTGGGGGTTTTTAGGTGTTGGGTTTGGGATTTTGCTTTTAAGCTAGTACTGCATTTATTCCTGTTGACATCAGGTGTGATCCCACTGAAAGACCTGACCCTGCTACTCTGCAGACTATTAAAACAGATGACATTTGCCTGTTTGTAAGGAAGCCTGATGAGCATATTGAGGCAGAACTTGCAGCTGTTCCTCCTTTAGCAGTACGGTGCTCATTGAAGGATGTTGTTCCCAAAAATCCCGTGAGTACAAGCTGCTTGAAGTATTTCAGGGGCTCTTTTTCTTAAGATTTATGTTAAAGAACTTAAATATGTAATTTAAAATTGCCTTACTCCACTCTAAACAGAAGGAAACTTTAAAAGTATAGAGTGTGTTTTACTTTTTAAAAAAGTGAAATTATCTCTTGTAAATAGATGGGTTGCATTGCTCTCATTGGAAAGGAAATGAGCTTATAGCAGTCCATCTTAAAAAGCCTCTGGGTTTACAAGTACATATTTCAGATGTAAATCTCAGTACTCTTGTCAAATTTAAAAACATTACAAAACTGATACTTTGATATCATGTCTGTCTCATAACTTTATGCAAGTAGTAACTTTCAGAAATTACCCAGAGAATAAATGGGTGCAGAATTACTTCTCAGAGATTGTCCTTATGCGGCAAAAACATTTTAATTAACAGATTGGAAACTGTTAAAGTACTGTCAACCTTTATTTCATTACAAAGCAAAGGGTATATATTGCAACTTTTTTTTCAGCATTCACTTTTCATTAGGCTTGCTATACTTTTGCCATGTTCCTATGGGAATGAACTATGTCCAATACAGCTGTGCATTTCTGACAGTATTGCTGCTTGTCAGTGTGGGCCTTTTTTACCGGTCTGGTGTTGACTGAAATAATTAGAAATAGGAAAGATCTGGCGTAATTTTCACAAATGTGGGTAAAATGCCTTCCTTGTATGTGCTTGCATTTTTTTCACACCTAAAAATCACAGATTTTGCAGTACGAAATGAGAAATGCATTAATTTGATCCCAGAGCAATAAATTTAGGCCGGCTTTTTTGAGGTAGATTAAACATCATAGAGTGGAGGAATGTGTATATTGACCAAATGACATCGTACATTGTTGTGAAGACACAAGAAGATAATAAACTGTGAGTTGGGAGAGCAGAAATGTAAGTCATGAAAGAACGTAAGACTATTGTAGTTTATCAGAACAACCAGAGAGGATGAAAACTTTAGACTTTGAAAGAAACATGCTGGAAACTGCAGCTCTTTGATCTGGCTCACTTTTATACAGTTAAATACACTTATTAATCCATTCTTTTCAGTGCTGTCCTGGCTATGGACTAGACAGCCTTAACTGTGTTCAGTGTTTAATCTGTGCTTTCTTCCTTGCTTTTATTTTATTTTCAATTACTGTTTATATCTTTTCATTTTAGCATTCTCTGACGTTTTCACTAACTTCTTTCTAACACAGAGTGAAGGTTGGGGAGAGGAAGTAAAGACGACATTTTTGGAAATGGTAAATAATAAAGTTGTTTCAATGATCACATTTAGAGAAGAGAATGGTGTTCTCATTGTGGATTTGAGGAAACCTCCATGTAATGAAATAAGCAGTAACATACCAATGTCTCTCAAGGATGCATTAGTTTTCTTAGATATGGCAAGGTATGTGTTTTCCTTTAGTTTATGCTCTTATGCCGTAATTGATAACAGAATAATGCTTACAAAGTGAAGTTTACCAAGCAAGTTGCTTTTGCAGTGTTTGCAGTATTAATGTGTCATGTATTAACCTTCAGCAATATCTGTTGATTTCCCTTTTTCACCTTTGCTAATAAGAACTATGACATACTCATTGGCACTAGTCAGGGCTTCATTTAGATGGGGAGCTATTTTAGAAAATGACAAAACTTAAATCTCTGTTCAAATTTAGCTAACAAGGGAGCTAAACAAGAAGTCTTTAGTGTCTGTCACAGAGAGAAGACCGTGCATGAATGAGCCTTGTATCTGTTTGATTTGGCTGGTAGGCAGTGACAGGCTCATCAGCACACCTTAACCAGCCACACAAAGTATGAATGACAGGGCATAAGGGGTAGCTTGGTGTTGACATGCAGACAGAGGGGTGCTACCTTGGAGGGACCAGTGGAAGAGGCAGGAGATAGAGACCATGAGTGCCATGGTGTTTGGGTACCAGAGGTACAGCATGTGAATCTGTAGGAGATGACATACACTTTATTTTGCTGCATGTGATTGTTTGTCTGAGAATAAGTGGTTATAATTTTTTACTGCATTTGTATTCCTCAGGTAATTTCTTTTTCTCAAAAGTGAGGAAAAGGAAATCTGAAAGAAAATGGTTTTATCAATATGTAATGGAATTTCACTTTTTACTTCCTTTGTTATTTCGTTTAACAATTTAAATGTAAGCTACTGCATCCCAAATAAAAGCCTTTTTGGAGCAAGCTGCCATGCATTATTCTTTGTGTGTTACATCAGTGATGGGAGAAGATAAAGGTAATTCACTGTACCAGCTGCAAGAAAGAAGGTTTAAGCTATACATATAAATGTGGTTTTTATCAAGACTATTTTGTAATTTTTTTGTGGCAAATTTGACATTTAAATGTGTTACTTCTCGGTTAATTCTGACTGAATTTATTCCTAATTTTGTGTTATTTACCTTAGGTTTAGATTACAGCTTCCCAGTCAGCTAGAAAATAATACCATCTTGCACTACAGTCCAGCTAATATTCCAAAAGAAGGAGAAGAAGTCTTTGTTGTAGTTTGTCACATTAATAGTCCAAGTGATTTCTACCTCCAGTTGGTAAGTTTCTTAGAAATAAAGTCTGTTTAAATAAAACTCTGAACAAACTTTTTAATGTTGAGCTATTTGTAGTCCACACTAAATAAGCTACAACTTCCAGTAAGTTCTGTCACTTGTTACCAGTGTTAGGATTCCTAGAATTGACAGATGAGATTAATTCCAGGAATCCCTAAAATCCCAGAAAGTTAATATTTTTTGTCAGTTATGTTACATGGTTAACTCCTATGTAGTGTTTTACTGATTGAGCAGGGCAATACTCAACAAATGTTAGGCTCTGCAATTCACTTTATGGATTCATAACCACTTTATAGTTTTGTGAGGAAGACTAGAAAGTACACTACTTCCAAAAAATTAGCCCTTTAAGGAGCAAAAATCCTATGAAAAAAGAATATCCGGTGTGTATATATATATATGTTTTGGGTTTTTTTGTTTTAGAGCGAGAACCTGGAATCTTTAGCTCTTACAAAGAAAATTCAGGCAGTGTATAAACACGAGAATGGGGAAGACTTGGAAATCTTCTGTCCAGTTGAAGGCCAAGCCTGTATTGCAAAGCAAGAGGATGGAAGTTGGTACAGAGCACAGATAATAGGTGAAGTGTTGATTCTTTAGCTCTAATGCTGGGTTGCAAAATCAGATACAGGCTGCTGGATCAGTCTCACACTGGCTATGAACACTTAACAGCCTTTATTTTCACTAGGCATTCTGGTGCTAACAGGTTCAGAAAGTCAACAATACTAGTTCATATTCTTTTAGTATTAATAGACTGGTTTATACGTCTTTTTTAAATACAGAGAAGCAGTATACTTCATTTCATAGAGATTATATAAATTCTATTATATAATTATTTTAAATAAGATTTTCCTTGCAGTTTGAACTACAGATCTGGCTATTATAGCCAACCAGTGAGTGTATTCTAGTGTTGGTTGCTAATTCTCAGTTGTAATTCCAAAGGGGCTGGGGGGGCATAGTGCTTGTGCTGACCTCTGTTGCCCGTGTAGGCAGTGTAGCATGTCTGTATGCTTGCACGTCTACTTGGCATGGATTTAATGTGCCAGTGTCTCATAAAGTGGTTAGGGGACCAAAAAGCTGATGCTGTCATTTCAGGAATCTGAATACAGGTTTCGAGGTGGGTTATACAAACTTGAAAATTTTTATGTTGAATGATTATATGGTGTGAAATTACAGTTTTTCTCTGAGATTCTGGTGCTTTAACATGCATCAGATGATAATAATTTTTTGCTTGAATAACTTGGGTTGTTTTTCTTGAAGGGCTGCCAAGTTGTCAAGAAGTTGCAGTAAAATATGTTGACTATGGCAATATTGCTAACTTAACTCAAAAAGATATACGCAGAGTAAAAGAGGAATTTCTGAGCTTTCCAGAAAAGGTAAATCAGTGCTTGCCTGGATTAAACACTCAAAATTAATAGAATCTGAGTGAATGAAAGGGGAAATAGAAGATGGTTGATATTCTGAAATAAAGAACATAAATAGCCAAGCAACTTTGTTTTTGCAGGGTTTCTGATATGACTTACTTAGTATATTTTGGGTGTACTTGGAAAATTCCTAATTTTTTGTATCATTCAGTTTGAAATTAAATCTTATGTTGCCTTGCGATGAGGAGGTATATATGCATTATGTGTATACATGTGTTAATTGACATAAATTTAATCTGGCTCCATAGTAATCCAGATAGATTTTTGCTTTCTTTCATTTTAAAATGATAATATAATGATAATGTTTTTAAAAAATCACTTTTTTGTTTCATTTAGTTGCATTAGTAATCAAAGTTTGGTGTTTTCCTAACTTTAGGTACTGTAGAAATTCCCCCCTTTTGACAAGGAGAAAAACTGAATGGGAAAAGAAACTGCAAAGTATTTCTGTCAAATAAAAAAATGCACATAAATGGAAAATACTTTTTTTTTCTTCAGCTATTCATTCAGTAATTTTGGTTACCAACCCTAATTATGCTAAACTTCAAAACTTCATATGTTGATAGTGGGTTTTTAACCACTTGTAGGCTCCAGAATTAGTGGTTGTCATAACTGAGTTTCTAATGAATACCATTTGAAACCTGACAGGAATTTTCTGACATAGCTACTGTGGTGGTTCTTCATTTAGATCTTCAGGCTTCTACAGTGATACAGTCACGTTAGTCTTAGATGCTTTGAATCTGGGTTATTATTGTGTCTCTGCAGTAATCTTTGCTGATCTCTGCACCAGTTTTATGCTGAACTATAAAGGGAGGCAAGGAGAAGCAAGGTCTTCCTATTTCAGCAAGAATGTATCTGAATTTTAGATTCACAATCAGGTACTGGGAAGAGAGGGATCATTTTAAACTAAATCAATAGTGGTAATATGGAGCCAGAAGCCAAGGTCATACTGTCTTGCATGAGTCTGTGATTCAATTGTAATGAGGTAGTCTTGCTAAGTATGTGATGTTAGATGCATAATTTTGAGTTATTCTTCAGGCAATCAGATGTAGGCTGGCTTGCATTGAGCCTTTTAACGGGGAAAGTGAGTGGAACAGAAATGCCAAGAAAAGATTTGAAGAAATGACTGAAGATAAATTTATGCTGTGTTCAGTTATTGGTAAGTTATCAAGAGTGTATTAATTTCTATCGACATATTACTAAGTCGACTCAAATGGAGAAACATGTGCTTTTATGTTTAAAATAGTATTTATTTGAAATTATAATGTTCATACACATTAGAGGTAGCCTGGAGCGAGAAGATCTAAGCATGAAACTAATAGGAGGAGACATGAGATACAACTTCTGACAAAAGGTCTGTTTGTCTTCTCTTACAAACCACACCGGCATTAGGTGATATAAGTGTTCTGGTTTGTTCACATGGGCTTGTTTCCATAAATACTAGCTAGCACTTTCTGACTTCATTAGTAGCTGGGAGTATGAATGCTGCCACTCTAAAACATTGACAAAAGGAAAGAATTTCAGATAGCACATACGTGCCTTAGATTTTTCTCAATACCATTTATTGTTCATATGTGGCTTGTTATTTTTCAGCCCCTGTGGAGTGGTGGTTTGGAACCCATCTAATAAATGGAATTAAATGTAGCAGTTGGTTTCTTTGTACAAAAATATTTTGTAATTATTATTTTAAGTGAGTTTTATAGATATGTGCATAGCTAAGCCTCTGTGTTTTGATGTTCGGAGTGAATTACTTTATACATCAAATGTAATTTTACAAAATTCTGTCTTCTAGTACCATTTGCACCTTCAAAATGACAATTAGTTTTTATACTGTCACTGATTGGCACTAATTATGTTTATATTCACAGAAATTTTAGATAATAACATCTTATCTGTTGAACTCTTCAATTCCTCTGCTGTTGATGGGAGAAAGTTTAGTATTAATTGCCAGCTAGTAGAAGAAGATGTAGCGTCCTACATACGTGGGTAAGTACACTGTGCATAACTTAAAAATAGTTGGAAATACTGAATTTGTGTATCCAAGTTCCTGACCTTAGTAAGTCACCTCCAGTAGCTGGAATTTACCACATTTGTGATGAATTAATTTGCAAATCACATTCACCAGCTGGTGTAAGTTAAGAGTGTAACTCTGCAGTTTAATACTTATTCTCAAACTAAGTCTTGACTAACATGATGTATTGAAGCTGTAATTGACTCAAAAGTTGGAGATTAAATGTTTTGCATCATACTTATAGTGTCATTAAGTGCCAAATCTTCCCAAAGCATTTATTGTCAAGGTATTTAACTTGCACCTAAGGTAAGTCATCTCCTTGGAAGGCCAGTTACTAGAAAACACTTGGATAACCAGCTATGACAGGGACAGGAAGAGTTGGGAAGCATGCTGGGGAAGATGAGTGTCATAAAGATATAACACTGCTGCATTTAATTTGCTGACTTTTTACAAAGATAATCCATGGGCTGTATTCATGAAAATCTGTAATTACTCTCATTAATAATATTTGAATATTGATGGAAATAGATTGTTGAACAGGAAGTTGTTATTCCTCAAGGAAATTCCTGTATTTACACTTTTCAGGAGGAGGCATGTAAGTGGGTTTTCTTAGCTCAGAAATACAACTAAATTGTAGTTCTAATTCTTGTACTTGTCACAGCCACAATTTGTAGTAATATTTATGTGAAGTTGAGCAGCTTTATTTAAACTTTTAACAGCTGAGTAGTTTTGTCACTGTCACTAAGGTATTCTGTTGCGTTGTATCTATACTTAGATGCCTGCTTCCAGCTTTCAATCAAGGAGTATATTATTTTAGCATAAGTTGCTGTGTAACACTGGTAACTTGTCTAATACGGATTTTTTTGGTTGCTTACTCATTCCCTTTTCTTTAATTGGACTGGGAAGAACATAAAAGAAACAGGAGTGAGAAAACTCATGCATCAAAATAAAGACAGAAATTGCTTACCAAGTACTGTTGTAGTAAGTCTGTTTTGCCTGCTATTTAGCATAAATATTTAATTACTCATTCAGGCATTGGTGCACAAAAGACAAACATACATAGCACCTACCCTCCCCCTTCCCCAGGATCAAGTTTACCCCAGGCACCTCTCTTCCCCCTCCTCACTTGGGTTACACTCTGTCCCTTCAGGGAGGCAGTGAGCAGTGCAGGGAGTTAGGTTCAGTTTATCCATGCTGCTCCTTCCTTCTCTTCATCCTGTGCTTCAGCATGGACCCTCCACAAGCCTCTGTCCCTCAGGAGTGGGCCTCTTGCCTCGTAAAATACCTTCTAAGGATCTGGGGTTGGCTGTGTTGTCTTTTCTGTCCCTTCTTCTCCCTCCCTGGTGTTTTCTGCCCTCCATTAAATTAGAGCCTGCCATCAGCTTCCCTGAAGGAAGGGCTCAGCCATGCCCTTTGGGAGTGTGTTGCAGAGCTGTGTCTGCCATGGGGCAGCACTTGCCTTCTCCTGTTAGAGGTTACCTGTGCAGCCCCTGTCCTCAGCTATCAGCATTATGCCCATTGCACCATGTGTTTTAGTTGGAATGATGTTCCTATTGGGGAGGAGGGACAAAGAGGTGTTTTTGTGGGGGATTGGGGTTTTTTTGCTTAGTTTGTTTTCCGGTGTGTGTAGGTATCTAGCTGTTCAGAGCTCATTTGTCACACTTTCTTACCGAATTTCCCATTTGTAAAGAGCACAGAATCACAGACTCTATCCAGCCTGTCAAGGTCCCTCTGCAGGGCCCTCCTACCCTCTAACAGATTGACAGTAGCTCCCAGCTTGGTGTCATATGAAAACTTACTAATGGTGGACTCAATCCTGTCATCCAGATCATCAATAAATATGCTAAACTGGATTGGGCCCAACACTGGTCCCCGGGGGACACCACTAGTGACTGGATGCCAACTGGATGTGGCACCATTTACTACCACTCTCTGGGCTCATCCATCAGCCAGTTCTTAACACAGCACAGAGTGCACCTGTCCAAGCCATGGGCTGCCAGCTTTTCCAGGAGTTTGCTATGGGAGACTGTGTCAAAGGCTTTGCTGAAGTCCAGATAAACGACATCCACAGCCTTCCCCTCAATCCCACCAGGTGGATGACCTGGTCATAAAAGGAGATCAGACTGATCAGGCAGAACCTTCCCCTCCTAAATCGATGCTGGCTACATCTGATCTCTTGGCCATCCTGTAGGTTCTATGTGATTGCACTCAAGATGATCTGTTCTATAATCTTGCCAGGCACTGAGGCCAGGCTGACAGGCCTGTAATTTCCCAGATCCAACTTCCAGCCCTTCTTGTGGATGGGTGTCACATTAGCCAACTTCCAGTCATCTGGGACCTCTCCAGTGAGCCAGGAGTGTGATAAATGAATGGAGAGCAGCTTAGCAACCTCTTCTGCCACCTCACTCGTCACCCTAGGATGGATCCCATCTGGTCCTGTAGGCTTGTGAGGATCCAGGTGGCTCAGCAGGTCTCTAACTTCTTCCTCCTGCATTACAGGGGGGCTGTTCTGTTCCCTGACCCCATCTACCAGCGCAGGAGACAGTTGTCCTAAGGAATAGTTCAATACTGTTGAATATTGAGACAAAGAAGGTGTTAAGTACCTCTGCCTTTTCCTCATCTTTAGTCACTGTATTCTGCGCCATGTCCAATAAAGAGTGGTGGTTGCCCTTGCCCCTCTAACAGAGCTTTTGCTGCTCTAATTTTTTTTCCTACAGGACCTAGCAACATTCTTAAACATTTCCCCCATTCTTAAACATTTCCTCATTCTTAAACATTACCTCCCCCTCTTTCCAAAGGTGATACACACTCTTTTTTTTTTTTCCTGTAAGTTCCTTAGTTCCTTGCCCATCCAGGCCAGTCATCTTCCTTGTCAGCCCATCTTTTGGCACATGGGGACAACCTGGTGCTGTGCCTTCAAGGTTTCTTTCTTGAAGTACATCCACCCTTCCTGGATGCCTTTGTTTTTAAGGGCTGTTTCCCAAGGTAGTCTCTGAGTTAGTCCCTTGAATAAGCCAGTGTCGAAGTTTTGTTGGTGCCCCTCCTTGTTTCACTGTATATTGAAAACTCTATTATTTCATGGTCTCTGCTGATGGCCTCTGACCACCACATCTCCCACCAGCCCTTCTCTATTTGTGAACAGCAGGTCGAGCACAGCCTCACCCCTGGTAGGCTCACACACCAGCTGTGACAAGAAGCTGTCCTCCATACACTCTAAGAACCCTCTAGACTGCCTCCTCTCTGCTGTGTTGAGTTCTCACAGATACTTGGCAGGTTAAAGTCTCCTACAAGAACAAGGGCTGGCAATCTTGAGACATCCTCCCAGCTGCTTACAGAACAGTACGTTTACCTCTTCATCCTGGTTGGGTGGTCTGTAAGATTCCAACCAGGATGTCAGTCTTGTTGACCTTCCCTCTGATTCTTACCTGTGGGCGCTCAACCCGATTGTCATTAATCTCAAGTTCCACGGTGACAAGAGTCTCCCTAATTTACAGGGCCAAACCTCCAACACTTCTCCCTCACCTATCTCTCCTGAAGAGGTCGTAGCCATCCATTGCAGCTCTCCAGTCATGTGAGTCATCCCAGCACATTTCTGTGATGGTGGCTATGTCATAGCTTTCCTGCTGTACCAAGGCTTTCAGCTCCTCTTGTTTGTTACCTATGCTGTGTGCATTAGTGTACATGCACTTCAGCTGGGCTGCTGACTTCACCCCTGACTCTGGCTCACTACCCTCAGTCTCCTCTCTGGACAGTCTGGTTTCATCCCCTTTCCCTTTCAAACCTAGTTTAAAGCCCTCTCAGTGAGTCCTTCCAACTCGTGGACTAGAATCCTTTTGCCCTTTTTACATAGATGGAGCCCATACGGGTCTAGCAGGCCAGGTGCAGTAAAAGTTGACCCATGATCAAAGAACCCAAAGTTCCGCTGATGGCATCAGCCCTTGAGCCATTTATTGATAGTGTGTGTTCTCCTATTCCTTTCAGTATTCATCCCTGCCACCAAAGGAACTGAGCAGAACACCACTTGCACTCCTCTGCCATCAATCAGTTGACCCAGAGCCTTGAATTCCTTCTCAATTACCTTGGTGCCCTGGACAGCCAGCTGTGGATAATACATCAGATGGCTGAATTTGTTCGGGTAGTCTCCTGGTAATGTCCTGTACCCAAGCCCCAGGGAGGCAGCAGGCTTCCCTATAAGATGGGTCCAGTTGACATACAGGGCCCTCTGTTCCCCTCAGAAAGGAGTCACCTACTCTGACTACCCTTTTCTGTTTAATACCAGAGGTTGTGATCCATCTGACAAAGTGTAAGTGAGAGACTCTGCAGACAAATTATTTTCTTCAAACTCATCTCCCTGCCCCTCTGGATCCAGGGCCTCATACCTGTTCTGAAACAACACCTGAAAAGGTGATGGGGGGGCAGGAGGGGATTTTACTACCTCCCCAAGAGAGATCTGTTTCCAGTCCCCCTCATCTACTAGATGATCTCCTTCTGTCTGATGGAAAGAAGCATGGGGCTCCTCTGACTCCTCATGAGCATCTCTGAGAAGAGTGTAACTCCACCAATCTATTTCACTTGCACTTTTCCAAATGCTCCTTAGTCTTTCTACCTGTTCAGCTTGCTCTACCACCATACAGAGCAGGTCATTCACCTGCTCTCACTGCATACAGGTATTTTTTCACTGGCTCAGGCATTCCCTGCAGTCAGCTGCCTCCTTTAGTGGAGGTTCTGTTTGTGTCAGTACACTTCTGCTAGCAATAGTTTTTGATTGTTTGAAAACCATTGATTGTGGAGGGGAGAGAGAGGAGAGAGGAAAAAAAAAGCCAGACAAACAAAAAACACTACCAGGAGGGTGGCTGCAACCCTGCTTGCTTGCTTGCTTGCTCTGCCTGTGCAAACTGCCATGCCATGTCCCTGTTTGCCTACTCCTGTTCACCCGCTCCCTGCAGCCTGTTTTAAATGGCCTCAAATAGCCACGAGATGGCCCCTCCCTTCACTTGCATGGCTAACCAGAGATGACTGTCTCCAAAAAGGCAAGACTGGAAAATGGTAGACCTACTTTAGGTCATTTAGAATCACACATGTGATACTACAGTCTGTGTTAAATGCTGTAGAGGAATACCTGAGCCACCTCTGAAAGTATAAGTAGGAGAACACAGTGCCTTGTTAAAGCTTAACTTACTGATATGCAAACATGGGTAACCTTACTCTTGTGTTAGGATACAGGGTAGTCTGTACAGAATTCCAGAAATAAACTGTGGAGACTGAAGTCCATTTCAAATGATAGTTTTTTCCCTGATGTATCTGCAATTATAATGCTATACTGGAGTTACTAGAAAGGGGGTTGTAACACATGTAACACGTATTTCACTTGAGAGAACTCTCTGTGGCAGATTGTCTGTCCTTTTTGTAGTTCAGACTAGCTGTTCACAAGGTAAGCATATTTTTGAGATATGATGTGCACTTCTTTCCTGGTTCTACAAGTTAACTGTTTTACCCAGCAGTTTCTAAACACCCATATCAGGAAGGTTTGCCCTAAACAATTGTATAGCCTGCGTAGTGATTCAGTACTTACACACCAAGGAATTTTCTCTGTGACAGACCACTTTGTTTTCTTCCCTGAGGAGAAGACAGGTGGTTAGATCTCTGAAAACAGAAAATTATTTTCTCCTAGAGGCCCAGAAGTGGCCAGCAGTTTAACTTGGGCTTACTGTCTCCTTCAGTCAGTGATGTTTACAAGAGACCAGTTCTTTTGCATTAAAGGACGTTTCTTCAGGCTGCAATCTGTTACTATCTCTAGCTGGCACAGTCCGTGCAGACTTGGACTAAGCTGGACTGTGACTCAGAATACATAGCTGCAGCTACTGATTGCTGCTGGGCTTTATTCTATCTAGTCCACACAATTCAAACAGGTTTTCATCAAGGTATTACCATGACTTTATTTAATACTTTATATAACACCGTACTGAGGAAAGTGCTACCAGGAGTTATGTTGTATTTGTATGCTTAGGGAATGTTAGAAAGGTAAATGTTTTGGTAATCTACTTCTGAAAGGAATATTTACACATTGTCGAAGTTGAATGTTGCAGCTTTTACTCGGAGGCAGCATGGCTTTTCAGAATCATGATACTGGTAATTTGCTGTCTTTTAAGCCATATACACACACTGAGGTTCAGCTTTTGCTGGCAGCCTGGAATGCGTAGTGTTCCCATCTGACATAAGAATGTGCAAGGAAACCACCTGAAGGAGAAAAATACTGTTACTATAATGAGTGTTTCAGAAGTAGCATTTATAAATGGTTTTATTTTTTATTGGGATGTTTTTCTGCTTTTTTAATTTGATTCCCATCATATCGAAGTGGGATTATTGAGCTATTTTTCACTTTGTTTCAAGTGGTTTTAAAGTTTCCATTTTAATTGTTTTTATGTTCTTTACAGGTACACCAGAAATATTGCAGTAGGGCCCAGTGAAGTATGGGATGATCCTCTAGAAGAAATTCCTAAAACCTCAGAAATTTTCAGTCTTACAGACATGGAACCTGTAGATGAAGGAGATTTCAGATCACTTTCTAACCAAGAGCTACATGGGAGAATTAGTCATGTTGTGTCTCCAAGTAAAATTTTTGTACAATTCCTGTCATCAGAAAGTGTACTGCAAAGGTATTAAAAATCAAAGAACTCTTCTTCAGTTGATGTTCTTACTGCGAAATGAAGTATAGTTAGAACAAGTTCTGAACAAAGTTGCATTTGACACTACTTTTTGAAGGCTGCTGACTTAAGTGGCTTTGAGGAAAGTATAGGAACAAAAGACAGGTTGGCACTACATTGTAGTTTATTAGTATTTCTGATGCCAAATTAAGTACCTGATCTGACTCCTATTTCAAATCAGTTTTAATGTACTAAATATTGGGGCCTGATGATGTCCAGAAAGATTAAATCTTTTTGTTCTTTCTTTTCTCTTTCACATTCCTTCATTAGAAATCTGGTTAAATAATACCAGTATCCTAAGTCATAAAATTACTATAATACTAGTAATTCTTTTCATCATGATTCCAATACAGTTTTAGGAAGTTTGAAGAAAATTTCTAGAAGTGTATCAGCCTTCTTTTGGTAGATATTTAGTAGTAGTGCCTACTGTTTGAAAACAATTAAATGGACATGTCATGGCTTAGTGCATGTTGTTTATTTTCTTATTTATCTTTTACCTTCTTAATTGTAACTAACTGAAGTTCCATTTAATTAGTCATGATGCTAAATGAGTACCACACTCTCAGTTTGTCAAGAGAGAACACTGGATCATTCAAATAGTGCTATATAATGCAATCAGGATTGCTTAGATTAAGTCCATGGTTTAAGAAAACATTATACTTTTACAAAATTTTAATCAGGTTGCATGTGTTTGTAGCTCCCATTTCATGTATTTCCAACATGTCATGAAGAAAAACTACAATACTGTGTGTCCAGTGAGTTATTAAACCTTAGCTTGTATGCTAGTTAAGCAAGGCTTGACTGAACAAGCTCTTCATTCACTGTGTAAAATTTTACCACCAGAAAAGTCTCTTTTTGAATGTTAGTTTACAGGAGGAGATGGCTTCCATCTACAAAGACTCCCAGCCACAGTCTATGAAGTGGGAAAGTGGTATGCACTGTGCTGTTTACATACATGACGTGGGACAGTGGCAAAGAGGTCAAATAAGCAAGATTGTCTCTGAAACAAGTGCAGAGGTAAGCCTCTTACCATAACAGGGTTCATACTTTCATTTCTAAACTTGTAAGCATTCGTTGATTAAGGTCAAATCTTTGCCTCTTACTTCTGTGTTAATATTTCCTCATACAGGGTTTTGTTTTGTTGAGAGTTTAAGTTACATTGCACACTGCTGTAGATGAGTTGACTGTCCCATCAAAGCTCAGATGCCTTTAGCAAGGAACCTGGTAGTTGAGGAAGGCTTATGAAGTTGACTTTCTATACATTTCCACTCCACTTTGGAACATGGCACAGATTCCCAAGCTATAGTCTAACAATTCAGATGAGATTCCAGAAGGTGTGTGAAACCAAAGACCACAGTAGTTCAAACTTAATGATCCTTGTTAAAAGACGTTGCACTCAGTTCAAATGGCTCCACCACAGGAACACATGTAGTCATGCTGTTGCTTGAACCCTAAACTGGTGATGATGCACTTTGCAAAGTAGGTATAACATTTTCCACAGTAACCTCTCACGCAGGGCTGCTTTAAACATGTGTTTTCTTGCACCAACTTGAAAATAATGAGCATCAGAAAAAGCATTTTGTGACTAGATATTTTACTTGCCTCAAGAGCAGCTTTTTAATCGTACAGATAATCCAGGACTGGATTACCATTTCTCCTCTCCACCATCATCAGGTTATGCCCATGGGCCTTTTTAGTAGGAAGCAGAAGTGGGACTTTCTATACTTCTGGTTTGCATCATCTGCTTTCTAAGCCTAAGAGCCCTCAAACAGCTATTTAACCACAATAGACTAAAAACCAGGGAGTGGAGTGGAGCTATTTCAGCATTTCTTGGTTTACCGAAAAATCTAAAGTCGTTTCACTCCCTTTAAGCACATTCATATGGTTTGTCCCCTGGCTATGCTCTGGTTGTTCTTTGTGTTGTGTGATGAAGTACTTCATTGCAAAAGGCATTTGATGAATCCTGGTAGTGTTTGAAATTTTTCTAACCTCTTCAGGCATGCTTTGAATTACCATTCATTACAGATAACACTGAGAGGGGTTTTTTCTGTAACAGGTAATGCTTTATGATTCTGGAGCTGAAAAAACAGTGAAGATCGGCTGTCTAAGAAAACTTGAGGAAAATATGAAGACAATGAGATCATTAGCAACAGAATGTTCATTGACAGATATAAGGTAGCCTTTCCCTTATACTGAGTAGCAGCCTTAGAAACTAATAGTGACATAACTTGGTATTTTCCTGTGTTAGCACTGACTATCCAAGATTTGGATGTGGTTTGCCTTTTGAATAAAGAAGCAGAGTCATGGTGGTGATTGGTTTTAGAAAGGTTTGGTGTTTTTTCTAAGGATTGTACTGCATATCAATAAAGCAGAAACTGTGCCATAGAAATAGTGTAGGACGAATTATAAACTAGTGAGCAGATTTATTTTGCTGAATTCTTTTTTTCTTTGGCTTAGAATTTGAGGTGAATTGGATCTCATTAAACTGTACAGAAGGTCTCTTTTCTAGATTGACAGGTGTCATACCACTGGAACTCACAATCCTCTTAATTTTGAAGTTTTGGGGTTATATTTTTTAATCCTTTCTGTCATAGAGATCCAGAAATGAATAATCATTTCATTTTACTGTTGATCAATGGAGATTGTCTGTTTTTCTCTGACAGTTCAGGCAGTTAAAAAGAAAAAAATCAAATTCTTGGTAAAGGGAAGGGGTTTTGGTTACGCTCAGAAAACACTGACTTCTCTTGTACTAGAGATCATCATTTGTTCCATGTTAGACCAACAGGTGGAAGCACACAGTGGACAGCAACAGTGTGTGAATGCTTATCCTATTACCTGACTGGAGTACAAGTAAAAATAATCATACAGGTGTGTAATCAAAACCAGTGATACTTGTAAAGTTACTCTCAGGCTGTCTGTTACTTCAATTTTTTTCTGAATATTTTACTGTTCAAAAAGTCCTGAGTGCAACTTGCTTAGATAGCTGTTTGTTGTAGGGAAGAGTGCTTTCTCTTCTTTCTGCTCTGCTTGTGTTATCACTGAAGCATTAGAGGAGTTTGGCTACCCATTGTGGAAAAAACTTAGATATCTTTAGTTACTGTAGAATATTACCTGTGTCTTTGGGATCACTGGATGCTGACAGCCTTTACGGACAGATAAGCAAGATGCTCAAGTTCTTGAGAATTATTTCAACAGCTCCTGTATTATTTTTCAGGCATCAAAGACTGAAATAATTAATCCAGTGCTGTATGAGCATCATTAGTAATTGATTTTTTCCCACTGTTAAAAAGTTTGATTTGCTCAGTGACTGTTGGCAGCTACCAGTAAGGTTTTACAGTGTGTATGGAAATAAAAGCAGTGATCAGTGAAGGTATGAGTGGGTTTGAAGCTCCTGCTGGAGGAGAACAAGTCTTTGGCAGTTGATTCTAATAAAACAACTAGACGAAAAAGCAGGATTTTACTGTGTTACTTTTTTTGTCACTTTCAGAACAGTTGGTAAAACGATGGGAACTGTCAATGAATTAAATTTGATGTCTTCTTATGTGGGGATTGGTTGTACAAGAATGTCTGAGTTGCAGTCGGTACCAATAGAATGAAAAATATACCTGTAGCTTAGAAGAAATATGTATCATCCTATGTTGTCCAGCTCTCTCATTTTTTCCAGGACAGTGATGAGGTTTGTGCATTGCCTGTGAAAATTTTTCGTAAAGATGAAGCGGGAAAAATGGTTGATACTTCGGAATACCTTATTGAACAGGGTTTGGCTCTTAGAAACAGAAGGTTTGGATACATTTCTTTATATTCATTCAGACTCTGATATTCACCTTGGAATTAGCTTATAAATAAATAAAAAATTTTGACTGTCCTCTGCACATCTAGCAACAAAACTCCATCTTCAGTGAACTTATTTAAGCGTAACATTATTAATTGTATCCATTGCACATTTCAGTTCTGTAAGGTGGTAGACCAGATATTTGACAGTATTCTAACAAGGATTTGCCACCTTTATGTTTGGTAGTTTTTACTTCTATTATTTTATTCTTTTGCACTTTTCAAGTTATTTGTTGGTTAACATACTGATAATGATTTGATTGAATCTGCTAGAACCAATAAAGCTGATGTAGGGTGCTCGGTCTCCAAGCAACATCTTAAAGTACATTTAGAACAAGAGAACAACCAACTAGATGGCTGTGATTTCCAAATTGCATGTGCAAGAAGCAGAGCTGTTGCAAAGGAAAACATCACTGTTTCAGAGAGTGAACAAAAATCACTCAAAACAGACAAGCTGCTGCCTCATTTAGGAATGGATGAAACATACAAATCTCCCATTTTACCTGAAGAAAAAACTTTTCAAGCTGTAGTGAGTTGCATTGGAGATGATGGAACTATTTATATAATACCAAAATCAGTTGGTAAGTTTACATAGAAGAAAACATGTTTATGTCTGTAAATCTGAGTGCTTTGGTATATCAGAATATACCAGATACATGTTCTGTATCAGAACAGAGTTCTGGAAGATTCCTGTGTACTTTGCCCATGCACCCCTTGCTCCAGTGGTGGGGAGAGGTCCTACAGCTTCCCAACAGAGGAAAACGAAATCCCCAGGAGGTGTCACCCTGTCCTTAAATCAGCTCTCCTGTCCTTCCATCCTCCCAAGAAATCCAAAAAACCCAACCAAGTGCTTGGATGGGCAGCTTACTTGCCTTTCTTTAGGCAGCATTGAGGAAAGCAGCAAGTGCTTTATTTTATAATGTTAAGATTGTGATATGCTTTACTAATAAAACAAATGAAGTAATTTACTTTAAAGGAACCATGACACAGTCCTAAAGATTTTTGGAACTTAGCCTGGTTCTCAAATACCAGAGCTCAGTACCTCATTTCCTTGGGCTTTTTAGTTGTACTGTGATAAATTCTATACCTTGTAATATTTTCTGTTTGTACTGTTTGAAAGGGGTTCACTTGCATCTGACAGATGCAGTGTCAGTCTTCAGTACCATGATAACATTTCTCTAAAGCACAATACATTTTCAGATAAGAACATTAGTTTAACCTTTTTGCTCCACAAGTACATTTAACTACTAGATAATCCCATAAAACTTTGAAATTCAAAGTGCAGTAACCCCACTTGCCCAGGACTGTATTGTTCTTGCAATTATTGCTGTAGACTGTACCCACAGCAGAAGAGGTTCTTCTGGACACCTGCATTATTTCAAGCTGTCCTACCACTGTCTCTGGGAGTCTCTTTTTTGTGCTTTTTATGGTTCTTACATTAGTCCTGCCATGGTCGTTTTCTCTGAGATTAGAATCCAAAATTAGTAAGGGCTTCAGAACTGAAAATGCAATTTACTTTTTAAGCATATAGTAGATGTTGAACATACATACTGTATCAGTGTTGGAAAATATTTTTTTTAGCAGCACATGTATTTTGTTTTTACATGTCTTCATCAGAATCTGCAGGGGTTTAGTGATGTAACCACTTTTCATGAATGTTATAGACTATTTTGAAGTAATTTATTTTATTTCCCCCCTCCCTCAAGAAATTGAACTAAGCAAATTGATGAGTGAAATACAAAATACCTTCAGAGGCCTTGGTCTTCTGATACCTTACTGCTGGAAAAAGGGAGAAGCTTGTGTTGTAAGAGGATCAGATACCATGTGGTATCGAGGTAAAGTTGTAGAAGTCAGTGGCAGTACCCTCCAGGTAAGTGTGATTATAGGGGGCAGGGGGCAGTGTGTGAATATGTGCATATGTGTGTTAAAAGAGCAGCAAATAATTCAGTCCTCTAAACTAAACTTAGGATTTTTCCGTTCAGCTGACCTGACTGTGTAGATGCTCATTCTGCTTAAACATATGATTGGCGTCCTGAATTTTACATTTATTTAGAGATAAATTCTGTCTACCTATTTCAGTTGTCCCAATTTTTCCTGTAGTTTTTTCCTAATGTTAAGTTTTCTTAAGTAAAAAGCTATTCTTTGATTACCTATAAGTAATGCCTTTTAGGCTTTTTTCTTCTTTTACTGTTGTTCTTACCATATGCTTTGAAAACAGTTAGGGCAGGGGGGGTGCTAAACCTGTCCCCACCCAGAAAGTAGTGGCTGGCTGTTTGCTTTGAATTCTTGTGCTGCACAGGTATAGAGCTGCTTTTTCTCCTTGGTAGTTAATCTTACCAAAACTCTGGAGTCTGCTCATGACTTTGGAATGTAGATTTGCAAAGTCTGACCCTATCCTAGTTAACGTATTCTTGTAAGAGTAGTTTAGAAACTGAAATCATAATCTGCCATACCAGTTTTTTAATGCTTTCCTTAATTTCCACTTCGTCACATCACCTACTTAGCATGAAACCATTTTTTTTTCCTCCAGAAAAAGTGAATGCTGTAAATGAATGATTTCTCTTATTAACTTAAACAGGAATTATTTCAGGAAAGCTTTGCATTTCATATAGGTACAATATATAGACCGTGGTTACCTAGAGAGCATTTCTCAGTGTCATCTGTATCCAACTACATTTTATACTGATATTCCTCCATTTTGCATACCATGTCAGCTCTACAAGACAATACCGGTGAGTAATGGCAGATTTGTGTGTTAGTAGGTAGTTACTTAAACCAGCACACTATTTAGTCGTAGGAAGGTTGAGAGTAGTTGCTGGAATTTTTTCTTGCCTACAAGGATTCAGAGAGGAGGCAATGAGGATTGTTTCAGCAAGGCAGCCTTTAATCAGGGACAGGTTGCTTTATGAAGGGACCATGCTTCAAAAGCAGCTGTCGGTGGAGTTAAAACTTTGAGACAGGACACTGAAATAATTGACAGTAGAATACTCTGAAGTGGTACTTTGTTTTGCAATAGCGGCAACAAGATGTAAGGCCTGAATTTCTCAATGCAAAATGGGCAGGAAATAGTAAACCTTCAAGTCCTGCATAAGTTGTTCCTATCATTCTGAACTTTGCTGTGTAGGAAACAATCTAAACTAATACAAGTCAATTGTTTGAGGGGTTTTTGTTAGTAAATTGCATATTCACATATCATCACACCTTGGTTAATTTATATGGTGCATTTAGTAAATGCGACTTAGTGAAACTACCAGTTTACTTCTAAATTTTAAAGAAAACCTTTTTATTGCTGGAAGTAGTTAAACTGATAGATTAAGAAAGTGCAGATCTCTGCTCCCGCTGGAGCTGCAGCCATCTATCCCACTGGTCCACACCTCAGACTGCAGGAAGTGCCTGGAACTATCTCCTGGGGTGAGGACAGGCAGCAGACCTGCCTGCAGAAGGTATGCCCATGTAAGGGACCTCCTGCAGCCAGTGGCTGAGCTGCAGGAGGTGGGGAGAGGGCTGTGTAAGGTCAGGGAGGCTGTGAAGGAGTTGGATAGCCAATTCCGAGTGCTGTCTGCAGTGGGCCTGCAGCCAAACAGCCAGAAACTCTCCCAGCAGCACACACAGAAAGATGGGCAATAATACAGAAGAATGGAAGCTTGCAATGGCAAGGACCTGCAGGAAGAAGAGACTTCCCCCAAAATTTGAGGTGCACTGACAGAACTGCTTTGCCACCCTGCAGACTGACAAGAACAGACCTGTCACATCAGGAGAGAGCCTGAATACAAGTAAGGCAGCACCATCTGCTCCCCATGTAACGTAACCACCAGTGCAACTAGGAGATGGTGGCGGGTGATAGCAGTAGGTGCTTTCTAGGGAGGTGTGCTGCCTACTGTGGGCTTGTGTCACATCACTGAGAGACTTGTTCCACTCACAAGCCTTGTTCCACTCACTATTGCTGCTGTTGTTTCACGTTGGCCTCAGTGACTGAGCCAGGAGCAGTCTGAGGAGTATTCAGAAGGGTTGCAGATCCCAAGAGCAGTGGTAGGAGTCTCTGGAGCACTGGTAGTTTTTTTCCCCAGCCCTGCCTGTCAGAGGGAAGGGGTTTCAAAGGGCCAGTTCCATCTGGTGAGTTAACAAATTGTTACAGGACTGGTGCGACAGCCAGGGGTTTGGCCACTTGCATGATGGCACTCACTTTGAGAAACTTGGTCTGGTGGGGGCCCGTGGGGTCCAGCTGTCAGAGAAGAAGAGCATCTTTGCTCTTTGATCCCCTTGTCAAGAGGGATCACAGGTCAGCAGGAGAGCACCTGAAGAGCAGCAACTGTTGGAGCAAGTCCAGAGGAGGGTGGTGAAGATGATCCGAGAGCTGGAGCACCTCTCCTGTGAAGACAGGCTGAGAGAGTTGGGGATGTTGAGCCTGGAGAAGAGAAGGCTCCAGCGAAGACCTCCTAGTACCTTCCAATATCTAAAGGGGACTACAATAGACCTGAGGAGGGATTCTTTACAAGGGCACGTAGTGATAGGACAAGGAGGAATGGTTTCAAATTGACAGAGGGCAGGTTTAGATGTGATATTTGGAAGGAAGTCTTCACTATGAGGGTATGAGATGCTGCCAGACGTTGCCTGGACAAGTTGTGGATGTACCATCCCTGAAGTGTTCAAGGGTTGGAGGGGGCTTGGAGCAACCTGGCCTAGTGGAAGGTGCCCCTGCCCACAGCAGGAGGACTGGAACTTGATCTTTAAGGTCCTTTCTAACCCAAACCATTCTATGATTCTATGAAAGACAGGCTTGTAAGCTTACGGGTCGAGAAGCAAACAGAAAACAGGGAATAAGTATTCTGTATCATCTTGTGTGTTATCTCAGATTCTTTAATTCTGTGTGTTTGGATTATGCTCCAGGTAACTGTGTATGTGTACATTATTATGTACACAGCAAAGGTTAGACTTGGCAAGCAGCATCTCCTGTCTAAGCCATTTCAGGTTCCAAAAATTGTAGGTTGGCATTGTAACATAAGTTTCAATGCACCAACTAGTAGATAATATATAAATGGTTGTAGACAAATCAAACTGTATGTTTTCAAATAAGATTTTTTAACGATAGTCACATATTTTCGTCTATCTTAAGAATAGGAAGAATATTAGTTGTCACCATCTTAATGTGTGGGTTTCTTGCTTTTCTCCAAATAGATGGGAAATAGATGGCAGCAGGATGCAGTAGATTGCCTTCAAGAACTACTTAAAAATGAAGAGGTTGAAATACACGTTGAGGTAGATTGCTTAATTTGTAGATGTGGAATGAAGCTTACTTTTTTTCCATTTTAACTGGCATTGAGAATATTGTATGAAAGAGTATAGCAATAAATGTTTTTCTTAAACAAAACACAGCAAAACTAAACTATTTTCTCCTGTGACTTTACCTTTATTATAATTTTCAGGCCTTAAATGTCTCCCTTAGAAGCTATCACATTTTTTCATCCTGTTTTATGTTCTGACAAGTAACCTATCTACCAACAGCATTAATTCTTTCAAATTCTACTGTGTTTAAATTTTGACATAATTAAATATGGAAATGCTTAAATTTATATATTAATGTAGGAAAATATATCATCTGTATTGTCTAAAGCACTTTCAGATAGTTTAATTTCTAATGATAAATTGTGAAAGAGAAACATTAGAGTGAGTAAACATGGGTCAATGTTTCAAGTGTTGGAATGAGTAGTTGGTGCTGCCATTCCAGAGGTACAGACATTCCCGTTTGTGTCAAAACTGATGTTAGCAGCCATCCGTCCTGGTTTTTTGTCTTTGATGAATAAATATGATGCGTATCAGCATGATATGTTTGAATTTCCTGGGCACTGTTTCTAAAACCTTAATCGTGCTTGCTGTTACAATCCCATCTTGTGTAAATAGGAATTACCAGATGACCCGTGGGACAAATTGTCCATCAGCCTGTATTTTGGTGGGATGTCACTTTCATCCTTCATGGCTCACCAGAAATACTGTGTTGCTGAAGATAATCAGGACATACAGAAGCTGGTGAGACAAAATGTTCTGTGTGTGCGTCTTTTTTGCTTTCATTAGTCTAAAAATTAGAAAGATTACTCAGTTGCTTATTGTGACTTTAGAGGATGTGTTATTTTTTTCTATATTTCTGTACAGTTTTGCGATGTAAACAGCAGTCAGACTAAGTACACAGGTCTGCAGCACAAGTGTAGATAAGATGTGTTGATAAGATTGTATGGAATAGCAAATTGCTGAGAGTTTGTTCATGGACTCAATAAAGAGATTTTTGCATTTCTGTTTAAGGTCTGATTAGTTTTTGTGTTCCTCTAAAACCTAAAATAGTAGGAATAGGGTAATATTTTCATCACTTGAAGGGATTAGCTAGCTATTCACAGAAATATATCCGAGGACAGAGATGTTCCAAAGTAAATTGAATAAGGTATTTCAACATAAACCCAGTGATTTCTAAGGGAATTACTTAGGTTCTTTATTCCAAGTGTCTGGGATATTTATCTGGTGGTCTTTAGGGGAGGGTTGAAATTTTCATGTAACTTCCTTGTCTTTAGAAAAACCTACATAAATAATTTCTGTGTATTTTATTTAAATTTTCCCCCTGAAATCTGAGGATCAGATTTATTTAAATTGCTTTGAGTGTGACTGCATTTTTCTCTTCATTCAGCTTAAGCCTGCCAGTGTATTTTTCTTTCCAGTACACATCTTTGCTTCAGAAAATAATTGAACAGCACAGAGTATGCTGCTGTCGTTGCAGAAATTGCGTGTTTTGTTATGCGTCGTATTGATGTACAGGAGAGAATAGGAGCTGTATTCTTGACCTGTGATCCAGCTGAGTTTTGTGCTATACATCCCTATAAAGGCATAATTTAACACACCAAGTTTTATTTTGTTGTGAGCCAAATGTGTTAATGACATGTAGAATTTCTAACTGTAAAAGACATGGTTCCGAAAGAACTTATTTCTGCTGATAAAATAAGTATCTGTACTTTGCAATATCTGTTGCCTTTTTGAAAGAGTGGTAATTCTGGTGGCTAAGGAGTCAATTTATTCTTTGCCTTCCTCTTTTGGGATAACTTGCTGTGGCAAACTGCAGTAATACAGAGGCATGACACTCAGGGTCATCCATGCCAGTTAATTGTTACGACTTCAGTTCTTTATATTTTTTTCTTTAAGGGGAATTCCATATTTAACACATTTTTAAATTAACAGCAGTCAAGTTAGCATGTCAGTATGTTCAGACCACTTCAAAGATATATTCTTTGTATTTTGAAACTGTTAATTAACTAGTTCTCTTATCTATTAGCTAAAGCCTTTTTAAAAAAATGGTAAGTATTGAAAAATTGATTACTTTTTTCATCAGGGACACACTGTTTATTATTATACACATTCTTGAGTAACTCCTTTGAACCTAAAGTTCCATTTTGTTGCTGAATATGATGCTCAATTAAGTCTGTCTTGGTCTAGGGGCTATTTGCAGGAGACATTCATGTTTCACCTTCATACACGTTGCCACCACTACCTGTTCCAGGAGATACCTTTCCTGTCAGTGTTACCCATTTGGTGTCCCCTAAGGAGGTACGTCTTGTGAACATCTCACGTGTTGCAGTCCCATCAGGCGGGTGAAGAGGAATTCATGGCTGACAACCTCAGAGCATTAGAGAGGTTGCAAAGTGGTGCTGAGTTACTGATGCAGGTGGTTGTGCAGGGCAGCTGTCTGAATGAACTCTTAATTGAAATACCCGTATCGGTAGAGGCAGAGAAATACTATGGTTTCTCAAAAAAAATTATTTTTAAGAATTAAATACTGCTGTCTGGTACTTACCCTGTATAATAAGAAATTAGGTAATTGGATTTTAATCTGGTGGAACAGCAGCGATTTTTGCATAAGCCCACACAAGTTCCTGTAGTTCTGGTAGTCTCCCAGGCAAAAGGCAGAATGTAATGTGCACTGATCAAATAAAAGCTTCCTATGTGGACTTTGAGTGATGAGTAGAATTGAAGGAGCAAGGATGAACCCTTCAAAGATGGGAACAAGTAATCTTTTAATAACTGTTGATCAGCAATGGAATTGGAAGTTTTTAAGTCATCTGCAAAAATTGTAACACAAGGGCCTTTTCTTTGAGTAGGTTTATGTTTGCCTTGATCCTTCTAAGAACCTTAGGAAACACTCTGCCACAGAGAATGGCACCAGCAGTGACTCAGATAGCCTTGATGAAGCCCTGAAGTGGTGCAATAAAATTGTGAAGTCTTTTCCTCTTGTAACAAACTTCAAGAAAGGTATATTAGTATGTTTATTTTCCTTGTTGTTTCATGCAAAGGTACCAAAAGCCTGAATTTCTTTTTAAAGCATGGGGATACTTACATTTCTATGCATCTTTAAACAAAACGTTTGGAAAGTGGGGAGTAACACCACACTATAATCCTGTGATACACTATAATAATATGTTTTTACTCTTCATTAAATTGAGGCTTCTTTGTAATTTTGATCCACTGGAAATTCATGGACAGAACTCAGACTTCTGATACCTGTTAAAGTTATGAACTGAGTTTAGATTGCATTTGTCAGTAATAAAACTTTAAGGTGCCTGTCACTTAAACTGTAATGAAAATCTTGCTATTAAATATGCCAAAGACATAAGTTATGTACAGAAAATCATGTACCAAGGTTTAGAAGTTATATGAACCCTAAGGAGCATCACTTTCATTCTGGATTTCTCCATTTAGGCAAAAAGTGGGCTTTAATTCTCTTGTCCACAGCTGTTGGGCCTAAAATAATGTAAAGTAATGAGGGCCTAAAACTTTGTGAAGAAAATGGTTATTGCTAGTACTTGATTCAACCAACTAGTAAAATTCTGGTTTTAGGCAGCATCTGTCTTGTGTCCTCCAGACTTATGTCTGTTCTCTTACAGATCAGTCTGTTTACTAACTGAAATGTGCAAATGAGTTGAAGTTGGAAGAGTTTTAACAAACTGTTTGGATCACTATGTTTACCAAGCAATTTGCTGTTATTTCTCATCATTGCCATGTGAGGTAGAGAAACTTGACTTATATGGCATACTCTAGTGATTGTGAATTGCAGTTCAGGGAGAATTGGAGGATGCATAGAACAAAGTCATAGTGTGAATTTGAGAGGGGAAAGGAAACTTAATCTCTGTCACAAAGTAAAGTGGATTTTCAAGTTCAGTTTATTCTGGAGTGTTTTATGGTTTTGGTTTTTTTTTTTTCTTTTTGCAGAACTGCCTTGCCTTGCAGAATATGTGGATGGTTTATGGTATAGAGCAAAGCTCGTCTCTCTTACACAGTTTATCCCTGATCACATTCTGGTTCAGTTTGTTGACTATGGTACTTACTTAGTTGTCCCAACAAGCAGGTAAATCTATAAGAAAAAATGCAAGTAAAATGTCTTGAGTGTATCTATGTATACACTTACAATATAAAATATGTACTTAGAAATAAATGTGGTTTTACATTTATTATTTATATAATACATATATAACTACTAGTATTGTTTCTAATAATTTAGCGTCAGATTTCATTTGGAGAGAAGGTNAATACATATATATATATATAACTACATAGTATTGTTTCTAATAATTTAGCGTCAGATTTCATTTGGAGAGAAGGTGGGTTGGCTGGTGAATAATTTCTCTCTGCAGGGTATGGGGTTATGTCCCAGGTTGTTGTGAGAAGCCCATTATCA
>WEIV01025755.1:291753-325970 GCA_013390005.1 Calyptomena viridis
TTGTGGGCAAACACTTCTCATTTTTGTTTTTAGGTTGCGTCACATACCTTACCATCTGCTGAAGTATCCTGTTCAAGCAGTACGGGTTCTGTTGGCTGGATTTAGGCCTGTTTCAGATGACCAAAACATAGAAAGAATTCCTTATTCCCCAGAATGGAGCATGAAAGCATTGTGGGCTATGGTGGACTGCGTGGAAGGAAAACACCTCTCTGCTTCCATACTTGTGAGAAACACTTTCTTCCTTTTTTTTTCTCCTAGGTCTTGCTCAGCCTAAAATTCTGTCTAGCATTCTAATTTTTAAGTACTTGTTGTACTGTGAACCCTCAATTTAAAATTGAGAACTATTTACTTCGGAAGAGTACTAGCGAAGAGAGAAAACTCTGTGCTTTTCCTAATTGTGCAGTCAGAATGTTTCTGAGCATTCCTGCTAATTTAAAACCTGTTTTCTTTACTTCAAAACAGAAGTACTCTTTATATATTCACAGTTCCATTTAGGCAGTGAGTATAGCAAGTAAAATAACTTGCAGTATTGGTTAGCTTGAAATTTAGATCTGTTACTGTCAAAACTTCCAGACTATTTCACCAGAGGTCACTGTTTCTTTGTGTGGAGATGACAAAAATCTGGTTCATCTGAAGCTGATAGAAATGGGACTTGCAGAGTTGGATGAGTGACATGTAAGTACAGTGATTATGAACTACAAATTCATACCATTGTGGAGGGATGATTTCAGAAGTTTTAAGCAAAGCATAAGTTGCCAGTAATGTTGACAACTAGCATTTATTTTAAAAAACTTGCCTTCTGCCCACTTCCACTTTATTAATAAAGTATATAATATAAACCAAAAAGCTGTTAAAAAAATTAATTATTTACATACCATTAGTGAAGCCCAGTTACAGGTTTGACTATAAGAGGTACTGAATCAAAGAGCCCTAAGGTGCTAAAATATAAAGAGCTTTTGCTGCCAGTAACTGAAGGAGGTGATGTGCAGATGTGTGGCACTGTACTCTGCCCAAATAATCAAACTTAATTTTCTTTATTTTCTGCATTTGATCTCAATGCCAGGTGCCAGTGGTTACTCAGGCAAATGTTGATGATAAAATACTGGTGCCCATGCATCTAGTCAAACATGGAATACTCTTAATGAAGAGCTTTACACTGTGTTATCCATGGAGAATCCCAGAGACTTGGATTTTCAGATTTGGCCGACTCTGTTATGTAATATTTTTGCCTCCCATTTAATAAGCACTCTTCTAATAGATGTTTACAGATAATGTTCTCAACACTCTTTGGTCTTGAAATAGTGAAACTATATATTCATATCTCAACCTTTTTTGACCATGAATGCTTAAGTATTGTTCTGTGATATCCTTTTCACAAGAATAGATTGAACGAATGTGTAGTAGTAAAGAAATAGATAAAAAGCTGATGCTGGGCACACTTGTTTTAGTATCTTGGTAGAAGACTTGGAGGGCAGATGGTAGTTTTACTGTTGTGATGCAACTCCTATTTATGTTTCAGGTTTGTTTGGTGACAGACAGACAACTCCAGCACCAGTCTAGGATAGGGAGCAAATGCTTGGGATGGGGGGAGCATTACTGCCCGTGTTCTGAAATATGTTTGTGTTGTTGCTGTTTTCTGTTTTCACTTTGAGATGTTGTTACACCTCTTTCACCTCAGAGTTCTGGAAATAAACAGTTTGTTCTGTGTGCATCTGAAAGCTTGTGTTCCTTTACTGCTCTAGTGTGTAAGGTTTCTTTGGATGTATCTTTATTGTACTGAACCCTTTACATGTAAAGCTCAGCCTCTTTCACTCTCCCTGTGGAGAGTTTTGTCTAGATCAGGGAGAAATCACATACAGATTGAAGACTCCACAACCTTCCAGTGCCCAGTCACCCTCACAGTAAAAACACCTGTTGCTGTTCAGAGTGAGCCCCCCGTACTCCAGGCTGTGCTCATACACACATACCCTGGCACACATCTTTCTTTCCTCAAGCTCCCATGAAACCAAGGGTACAAAGCTGACCTGGTGTGCTGTGAGGGCAGTTTGTGCCCATCTAGATGAGCAGTTGGAAGGATCCTTTCACAGTTTCAGTAGGTACTCTGGTCCTAATCAGATGGGTGCCAGGTGCTGTTGCAAATACCTACAGAGCAGTCACGTGCTCATTTTCAAAATATTTTAATTTAACAGAAAAACAAAACTGTAAACCAAGTTGTTTATCACACAGCTTGAAAGGGACTTAGCCCTGAATTATGTAAGGGCTGCTGTTTGAGATGGTCAGAACCTGTCTATCCACCCCAAACAAGCAACTGGCAGTTCTGAGTGAACAGTTTTCACTACTACCCCATGAGTAAAAAAGGGCATGGACATAATAAGGACAGAGCTTGCTTTCACTGAGCAGAAATGGGAGCAGAGGGGCCGAGGAGAAAGTGAGTAGCTCCTACTGTGCAAGAGAATGAAACAAACCTTTTAGCATGCACAAGAATGGAATTAGAGCAGCCAGCTTGGCAGCAACTCTTTGGTAGTAGGTACTACAGAATTGTAAAAGACAGGTCAGCTTAAAAACACTTGTTGGGTGGAAGAACTGGATGAAATTACCTTTCCTAATTTTCTGGTGTTTCTGAGTAGCTTGGAGAATTAACTTGTCCCCCAGGCTCACCTGTCCTAGAAGAGCAGCTTATAGAACAGATTCTGTTACCTCCTAAATGTGAGATGAAGAAAAAAATTCTATTATGAAGAAAAAAGAATAGCCTAAGGCCGACTGACTGCCATTCACTTACTCCTTTAACTGACACCCAGACGCTTAAGTCTGTCCCCCTGCTGTATTTTACCACAGCCAAGGTTACAACAGCACAGCTTGGATTGAGGGTTCTCTGAGATACTGTCATTACAGCTGTTTGTGTTTTCACTAGCAGCTGATTTAAACCACACAACAGAATCCTGAATCAGTAAGTGGCTTCTTAGAAGTGGAAATGGGGAAAATATTAGCAAAAGCTCTGATGTAGTAGCACCCACTTAAAAATAAATTTATTGTGTAAAAACTATAAACAGTATTTATACAAAGGGGTTTCTGTTCTTGATTACAGAAATGTACATTATTTTTGCTGATGTCTTAACACTTCAACAGCTTTGACATAGCCTACAACTTAGTGTCCATGATAATATTCCCCTCCTTGTCCTTTACCCTGACTCTCCCAGAGACATACTTTGTTTCCTGCTGTCCATTCACATACACAGTCTTGACAGTACCATCTGGATATTCCCGTCTCTTGAACTGTGATGTGTGTAGTTCTCTTTGGCCATTATTGAACTCTATAGTTTTGCTTCCATCTCTGCATTAAAGGAGGGAAAAAAAAAAACCAAACTTTGTAAGCATTAAACATAGCGTTAAGATTAGTCTCACAACAACCATTAAGTGTGCAAGCCTACAAGAAGGAATAAGTCTTTAAAATACAGCAGTTGTGGAAAAAATCTGTTAGCTATCATCCCTGCTGTTTCTTACTCAAAAACCTCTTTCTGCAAAACTGGCATGACATTTTTATACTTGCAAGCCTCTACTACCCTTTCTCTGCACTAAACCCATTGCTGCAACAATGGATTTAAAACTTGATGTTTTATGCACTGTCAGTATCAGTTTGTCAGTCAGACCTGCTTCCCACAGCAGCCAAGTTCTCACCTGTTTTCTACAATTATGTAAAAATCAGAAGTCTCAGGTTAGGGTATGACACACTACACACAGGCATTGAGCCTTTATGTCTCCTCTAAGCTACCACAAAAAGAGGAAACAAAATTCAAGCAGTGAACACACGTACACAGTACAGTCTATCCCAATGTAAACTTGTAGGAATAGAGCTGTCACCACACAGTGCCACTGTCAGTGAGCCCCAAGCGCTCCTGTCCCCTCCCCAGGCCAGGGGACCCGCGAAGGGAAAGCTTACCTCTGAACACGAACAATAGTACCATCTGGAAAGATGCTTTCTTCTTGCCCATCTGTAAATAAATTCTTAATTGTTTGATCAGGGAAGATAATTTCCTTCTTGCCATCAGGGTAATGCTTTTCTGAAACAAAGATTTTGAGACAAAATGCTTATTACATATGTACATTTATATGGGCACTAATTCTGACGGTTGGGTCGGACATTTTCTTTACCTATTTGTCCATTTGCAAACTGCAAGACCTCTAAGCCATCAGAGTATGTAGTATGTGTAGTCTTAGCATCAGCATAGTAATAGATCTGCAGAAGACAGTTCAGATTTAACATAACTAGTGAGAAATTTTAAATACGCTTGTTCACATGTGTGTATAAATAAGTACTTATTGAAAAATGCAGAAGATGAAGGATACATACCACTGTTTGATCAGGCATAACCTGCTTCACATCCCCATTGAAGAAGGTTATAGTTATGGTCTTGCCATCAGAACCCACTTTTTTCCATGTTCCATTTGGGAAAAATATGAGGTGACAGCCATTTTTCAAAACCTTCTCGACCTAATGAAAACATTGGAGAGAGGTCAGTGTTAAGCTGGCACACTCACATTCTCATTCATCTTTCAAAACAGCTCTCTTCCTGAATTTCAGAATGCCAAGTCGCATTTTACCTTTCCATCAGGATAAGCAGTTTCTCTCTCTACATCTTCACTGCCTGTATATGTGGGACCAGATGGTGGTGACACATGAGCTTCAGTAGGAGAGATGTTCTGAGATGACAAACAAATCAAGCTTTCTTTAAACACTTTTTTTCCCCTAGGCTGACAGGTATTTTAGGAAAGAAGGAGCATCATGGGAGGAAGACGAGTATGGGAAGGCATAAACACAAACTGGAGTTTAAGCAACTCCTAATATAATTCCAGTGGTAAAACAGACTGAGACTCAGCACTAATTGGTTGTCTGTGGTCAGCTGTAGTCTGACCTAAAGTGGAATTCAGTGGTATGTTGTAGCATAGTGCTCAGTTTCCTTAAGACATCCGCACAAAGGTTTGAAACAAATCAAGTTCCATAAAACCTGAATGTTACCTACAGTAATTAATGTAAGAATTAATTCAGCTATTCAGAAGACCCTTGCACAGTTGCCCTACGTGGAGCATATGAACAGCCATCTCTTTTAATCCATTAAAACATTTTGCAAAATTCAAAAGAGCAGAAAAGTTACTTTTGTTTTCTTTCCTGAGCCAAAGAATAATGCAACTACTAGACACAGGTAGAACACTCTTCACTGACTAGTACACAGCCATTTTCTGGTATGACAACATCATAAGGTGAGTCAACAGCCTCATCAGTCACCCTCCAGATCTCATTTCAGTACACATAACTATTATTTTATTTTAGTTCCTCCCCCTTAAAAGTCAAATCAAGACACAGGACTTACTACCATAAAAGTCTTAGAAGAATCTTCTGGTGCTGTCATTGTCTCAGAATTGCTTCTGTCATTAGCAGGTCCTGGTGCAGGTGTTCTAGAAAGTTTTCCTACTCAGACATGTATAATAGTTAAATTGGACACTGAAACTGAAGTATGGTTTAAGTGATAGAGTTATATGTGAAGTCAAGCTGTACAGGACACCTACATTTCTTAAGCGCAGTAGAAACTGAAAGCAGCATGTTTTATATTAAAAGAACCGTCAAAATATTTGCCAATAAAAGAAACAGTCATTGGCCACTGCTTTGTGTATCAGCAAGAAGCTACAACTGAAGAATTGTTGCAGGAGGCATAATGCACTTTCTCTCCTATGTCATCTCTAGATTTACAAAGGATTCCCCCCCACAGGAATTAGACAACGTTATTAATTATGCCTTATAATGAATCAAGATTAATACAACCTTTTAACAGGAACTGATTGGGATGCTTTTCCCATGTCTTTCCTATCAAATTACCAAAATAAAGCCACCTTCAGTTCTGGAACATACTCTTCCAACAGATAACATGGTGGTTTTTTGAGCTGTCAGAAGTGTCAAAAAAATAACTGTGCAGTTACTTTCCACATGTGGTTATCCATTAGGAAGGCAAAGGGTCTTTGCTCCTAATGGTGAACAAGGACCAGCTGCTACAGCATTGCCCATACAAGTACAGATCCTGCCAACAGAAGATTCCAAGGAGACAGCAGTTCCAATGATACCAACAGCCACTTAGGAAGAAATTCTTCACTGTGAGGGTGGTGAAGTACAGGAACAGGTTGCCCAGAGAAGCTGTGGATGCCCCATCCCTGGAGGTGTCCAGGCCAGGTTGGATGGGGCTCTGAGCGACCTGGACTAGTGGAAGGTGTCCCTGCCCACAGCAGGAGGGTTGGAACTAGATGATCTTTAAGGTCCCTTCCAACCCAAACCACTTTATGATTCTGTCATCTGATCAACATCTGCAGCTTGGAGAATACCAATGATGAGTGCCATTTTGGAGTACAGAAAGCAGCTTCTGCTGTGCTCCAGACCACCAGATACAACCAGAAGCACTTTCACTCTGAGACTCATCTCATCACAGCTTTCTCCAGAATCCTACCCTACAAGGTATTTATCCATACGCTCAAGCCCATTACAACTCTATTTCTGAGGTGGTGATGCAAAAATTCACATTACTTTTAAAGACTTAATAGAATTCTGTGATTTAGACAAACATTTTTACCTTTTGCTTGTGAATAACTTTTGCCATTCATTTTGCTGCCCGTCTGTACTGGAAGAAGCAGAGATGCAGTTTGACTTTTTGGACCTCTATTTGGTGGACACTAAAAGAAAGTGAGTATCTGTGGTTTATGTGACAGACAATTGTAACTGTCATACAGCATCAACAAAATCTGTAGATCATAGGACATGGAATTTACTGGAAGCTGTCTTCACAAACTATACATTTTTGAAGCTTGGTCAGCAGAAGGGCTTGTGTGATGTAGCCCAAGCTGCACTTGGAACTCTTCCTCCATCTGCTCCCTCATTATCAACTACAGAATGTTAATTTGCTGCAAGCAGTCCAGAATAATAGTTACAGTTTCAAAACTTAATATAACTGCTTTAGACAACCATGAACTGCCTGGTTTTCCTGGTTGATCCTTAAGGGGCAGAGCTTGACAGGTTAGACCCCATCAATGATTTTTCTCTTATAGTTGCATCATTTTGAATTTCTGGGATGAGTTCCTCAACAAAAGGGAAGCTGCACATTGTGAACATTCACATTTGGAGAGAATGTGGCATTAACAAAATTCTGTCTTTGTCACCACTAGTGTAGTCCCCACATTAGTAAATTAAAAGTAAACAGCTAAGCTGGAGTTATTGGAGTCCAACTATATGACACAAAACTCATGAGTATTCATGCAGATGTATTTAAAACACCAAGATTAATAACTTACAGATTCTGCTTTTTTTAGAGTCATTCCAAAGTTTTCTGTTTTCTTCTTACTTCCAGCAGCTTCTACTTTTTTCCAGGCTTCTAGACGAAACTTCTCCATAATTTTGACTTCTTCTTTTAGCTCCAAATTCTCATTTACTAAAGCTTCTATTTGATCTTTCAGGCGCCGATGGGTGGTTGACCATTTTGCCTCTTTTCGTTTTAAATCTTCCTGTAACTCTGCAATCTGCTGTTTTAAAGCCTTAGAAAAACGCACATTTACAAATTAAAGAGCTTTCATTTTTTTAAATATTATTTTTTAATTTCTAATAGAGATACAGGCACACAAAAACGGCACAATAGCAGCAAAAAAGTACAATCAGCTTAATAATGCAGAGGGTGAAAGGTAGGAGTTTTCTTCCCTGAAAGAGAGATTATTTATTTTAGACTACCAACTTTATAAGCTCAACTTCAATCACAGGAATTGTTTTTACTGATCTCTTGACATCCCTTACACTTCATAAATTGGCCAGTACAAATACACTTGAGACAGAAACATGACATCTTTAAGGCTACCCTTGGAAAAAAAAGGTAAAATCTTGGCACAGGAAAACAGGGAGGACACAAAACACATGTAAATCTGCACAGCCAGTTCAGCAAATGTTACTTCAGTCTTTTGACATAAGAAAAATTTGTAGGGAAGAAAGAGGGAAGTCACCATGTGGAGTTTAATGTGACTTATCTTTACATCTCATACATGATACATCCTGACAATGAAGGAACAAATAGATCTTGTTTCTTATGTGTCTGATACTTAAAGTCCTACAAGTGGTAATAAAATGAAACTTTGAAAACTGTTCAAGATTACTGCATCAACTGTGCAACAGACAGAATAAAACTCCTATGCAGTTCTAGTTTGCATTTTGATCCACTGCCATGAATAAAAACTTACAGCTTAATATTTTAATTTCAGTAATTTTGTTTCAAAGGTGAAATTCATTCTATCATAGTCACAAGCAGTTTTGAGTATGGAAATGTGACAAAAAGATTTGCCTGTTAGGAGATTTTGCCTTAAAACCATCAAACAACACTGTGAAGACTGTAGTTGCCTTCCTCAATTAGAATCATTTGGATTGGAAAAAACTTTTAAGATCATGGAGTCCAACCCAGCACTGCCAAGTCCACCACTAAGCCACCTCTGCTAACAGTTCCCATTTTGAAATCAATTGCAAACTTTCAGCCAAGTTAAAAATTAGTTCTCGACTGCCCTTAAGTGAATTTACATGTTCCTGTGTGGACTAGAAGAGTACATTTTTATACCTGGATTTCATCACGTTCTTTTTTATCTGGAATTGCTCTAGCTTCTGTGGTATATTTTTCAAAAACTTTACGCTCCTTTTGCAGTTTTTTCATTTCCTTCTTTTTATATTCTTCTATTTCAGCCAGTTCTTGGGCTTTCTGCTGTTCAAAGTCCACAATTTCTTTCCTACAATTATGAAACAAAGTTGTTGGTTTAGCCCAAATATATTTCAAATCTGGATTTTAAGAAAGAAAACAAAGATTCAGTATTTTATGGGTATTGCAGCCAATCCAGTATCTATTATCCCCAGGAAGACTTACATATAAATGGTACTGCTTATTTAAGGAGTAAGAATTGTCACACAGTTGGTGTTTGGAGTCCAACAATTTATATTTTTATATCTTACAGTCACAAAAGTCATCCTAAAGTCAGGAAAGCTGAAGCTAAAGTCTTCCAGCATTCTTCAAAACATCAGAACACCATTCCCCCAACAGTACCAGGGAAAAGAATCTGCCAATAGTAGCAGGACACAAATTAAACATCAGCCAAAGACTCAATGGTGTTTCCAAACAAAACAAAAGTCGCTGTGGTAGGAACAGGTGTACCACATTTAAGTCATCAGAAGTATCTATTCTACTCTATATGTCACTTATAAATGCCTCTGTTCAAATGCAGATTCTCAGTTTGTACACAAAAAGATGCAAAAGCATCAATCATGTTAGCATGAAGAGCAGTTCTGCAACACCGATTTAGGACTGTGGTAATTCCCTCAGAACAAAACCACACAAACTCTCCCAACTATAACCTTTAGTGATAACATACTAAGCCAACAGGAGTTCTTAATATTATAATTTCTGTGTAAGTTTAAAAACCTGTCTCCACTGTAACTGATAAAACTGAATTGTTTACCTGTGCTGTTGGTAACTGGACATCATGACGGCTCTGCAATATACTATGTAAGTGAATGCACCAAAACGTTTCAATTAAAAATTACCTGATATTTGCCAAGGCATGCTCTCTTTCTTCACGGAGTTTAGTTAGAGTTGTGTTTTCAGCTCGGAATCTCTCTATTTCAGCTTCCAATTCAGTGAGTCTCTCTCTCAGTAGCTGGGATGGAACAGTGTTTCCTGTCAAAGCACAGCCAGATCCACATTATCTGGGCAGCATTCATAAGACTGAAGAAAACCATTATCACACACCAGCTTAAAAAATTGTTTAAAAAAAAAAAAAAAAACAACCAGTATTACTATTTTAGAGACGGTGGTAATATTGAAAAAACTCTATTATTCAAATTACACAGAAGTTACATTTTAAAGCTTTCTGTACTATTTACTCAAGTACCTCAAATACTGAGTAGATCTATCATCCTTGTAGTACTATGAAGTATTGAATACATTTATCATCGTCATAGAACTAAAAACATATTTGGAACTGGAATGTGAAGGGCTTCACATCAAACCAGAGAAATAAAATGAAGGTAAAGGGTATAGTGAATGTATATGATACATATGTATGTACAGACCAGGTACATGTATATAATAAAAAGATATATCAAACATGAAAGTTTATGGTTGTATGTTTTTTTCAAGTTCTAGTCACAACAAAGTCTGTTCACACCCATCACTGATGTGAAGTGTATTGCAGAGGCTATTAACAGGGAGGTGTTTTGTGGGCTCTTTGCCATCCCAGTTTGGTGTTCACTCACTGTTTAACAATCCCAGGGTTTTAATAGTCTGAGTATGCAACAGAAGAGCCTAAATACTGATGTTGCAGTGTAGGTAATCGCCTTGTTCACCCTTAAACGCTCTGAAATTCTGTAAAAAAACCCTACCCCTCTTCCTGCAAACATCTATCAGGCATCTTTAGACAACTCTACACAATCAGTTCTCCAGAAAACAATAAGCAGAAGTAGCAGCTTTCATATTAATCAGAGAATAACTTAAATTGGAAGGGACCCACAAGAATCACAGAGTCCAACTCCTGGCCATGCACAAGACAATCCCAAGAATCACACCACGTGCCTGAGAGCAGTGTCCAAACCTTTCTTGAAATCTACAAGTTCAAGTGGTGCTGTGACCACTTCCCTGGGGAGCCTGTTTCAGTGCCCAACCACCCTTTGGGTGAAGAGCCTTTTTCTAATATTCAACCTAAACCTCCCCTGACACAACTTCAGGCCATTCCCTTGGGTTCTGTCACTGGTCACAGATCAGTGCCTGCCCCTCCACTTCCCCTCACAAGGAAGTTGTAACTGCAGTGAGGTCTCCTGTCAATCCCCTCCAGGCTGAACAGACCAAGCACCCTCAGCCACTCCTCATACAACTTCCCCTCAAGGCCCTTCACCATCTTCATCGCCCTCCTTTGGACACACTCCAATAGTTTAGTATCTTTCTCATATTGCAGTGCCCAAAACTGCCACAATAGTCAAGGTGAGGCCACACCAGTGCAGAGCAGAGTGGGACAATCCCTTCCCTTGACCAGCTGGTGATGCTTTGCCTGATGCCCCCCAGGACATGATTGGTCCTCCTGGTGCCAGGGCACTGCTGACTCATATTTGACTTGACATCAGCCAGGACCCCCAGGTCCCTTTTCGTGGCACTGCTTTCCAGCCTCTCATTCCCCAGTCTGTATGAACAGCCAGGGTTGTCCCATCCCAGGTGCAGAATCTGGCACTTTTCCTTGTTGAACTTCATACAGTTGGTGACTGTCCAGTCCTCTAATTTGTCAGCCCTCTTGACCCATGAGCCAGTTGTTCATCCATCCCATGATGTGTTTAGCCAGCTTTGTGGTGGACATTTTGTCCAGTGAGAGATGGTATCAGAAGTGAAATCCAAAAAGATTGCATCAACAGGCTTATCATAAAAACCTAAACAAAATCCTAAACATTCATTGGGGCAGAGTGTGAAACGAAGATCACAATCTTACAGACAAAGACTCAAATGGGAGGCTGTGCCATGATGCCTTCACTGAACAATTTCATTTTTTTGATAGCAGAAACACGACACCTTCAGCAGGAGGTTTTAGAGGCAGTCTTCCATAGACTGTAACCAGATAGAAGAAATCAACTTGGGCAAAGCACAAAAATGAATCCACGTTTCCCATATTCCACATGAATTCTCTAGATACTGTACTACTCTTGGAAAATACAGACAGCGCTGCCACTTCATTATACAAGAGGAGCAAGTTAACCTAGCAGTGCCTAGCATTACCCTACTGTGGTATAAATTCACACTGTAGTGGAAAGAGAGGTGCAACTTCATTTTCAGCTTGCCTTTGATACTTCCCTTGGTTCAGAAACAGTGATCAAGCAGCTCTAGATCCTCATTACATGAATGAGTTGATCTGACAGAAAACTAGCCTCCAGAGGGAAAAAAGGAGAAACACCAAACAATAAAATAAAATTTAAAAAAAAAATAATGTTTTCACCAATCATGGTCATTCTGCAAGGTTTATAATTGTTAGATCTGGCATCAGACATGCAACCACAGGAGATGTAACAGGAGAATAGGGCCATTCACTGCAACAGGTGTCTGTACTTAAGACCCTTTGGTGTAATATTAGGTTGCAGCTTAAGCACAGGAAGGAAAGACTTGTAATATATGTCTGCTTCAACATTTTCTACGTGTTGCTGTTCTCTCACCTCCTAGCTCCTGTTCCACATTTGATTTGGTTTCACGTTCTGAGTGACAGCCAGCCTTCTGTTTTGGTTTCAGTGAAGGAAAGAGTTTCATCATCAGGTTTGATACAGGAGGTCCATTTGAATCACTCTCCACTGCAGACTCTTTGGACACTTCATCTGCTGCTTTCTTGGAAGCAACTTTTCTCTTTATTGTCTTATCTGGGACAGTTGAATCGTTCTTACCAGAGAAGTCCATCTGTAAAGGCATTTTAGTGTATTTTTCAGGTAAATCACTGCTAACATAATTTTCATCAAGATCACTCCATGTTCTCTCATCATCAAACTCAAACTTACTCCTACTTATACATGCCATGCTTCTGTGATCATCTGTAGCTTTTCTAATCTTTTGCTTTGACAGTGCACTGCAATCTTTGTCTGACAAGCCAAGGTCAGCATCTCCATTTATGCTTTCTTTGCTGATGTCTGTAACAGGACTTCCACAATCAGAAAATTCTGGATCACTTTCTCTGTGGCTCACAAAGGATGTCTTAGCATCCTTGTTGTTATGCTTCAACGTGGTCTCAAATTTACTCTCAGAATCTGCAGTAGTATCACCACTGCCTTCACTCTTATCTTCATTTACAATCCAGTGATTACTTTTTAAAGCAGGAACTGTTTTCATGGAAGAAGGTGAAAATATTACATTGTCTGTTTTATTCAATGGATCCTTCATTCTAAGATCTGTTCCTGAATTTGAGACTGTGTGCATAACTAGACTATTATGTATATTTTCCTGTGCCATGCAATCTGCCCTTTTATTTTTCTCATTTCCAAGTTCAACAGCCAGTGCCTTTACTTGCTGCTGTTTTGCCTTTATAGGGGTAGAAGACATTCTACGGCTTTTTAAAGTTTGCTGATCTTGGTCCAAGATCCTTTGCACAAATGAGGAATTACTTGAGAAAGATAATTCATCTGCAGCTTGTTCTAGAAACAAAAACTCATCTAATTCAAGATTCTCTTTTTCTTTCTCTTTTTCCCAGTTCTCCAGCTTATTCTGAAATGAAATTTCAAAAGACAGTTCTGAATCTTTTACAGGGTGACCTACAGGACATTTAGAATTAGAGAAGGCACTGGCCAGCTCTTGAGACAACTGAGCCTTTTCTGTGCCAGGTAATTTGGTTTTGATTTTGCCAGTGTTAGACTTAGCAGATTCTATTCTGTTCTCTTTATTTTCTGTTTTGTTATTAATTTCTGATGGGCAGAAATTATTTTCTCTCATTTGCCCATCATGATTTTTTCCTGATTGCATCCTTATGTCTAATGGGAAGGTATTTTCTCCATTGTGGTTCCTGAGTACCAGCGTCTTCTGAATAGGGCAATGTTTTGCTTTATTGGGGTGGTTGTATTTTTTACATGGTGCAAAAGGATTTTCAGAAGCCAGTTCTCTGCCAGGAGGCATAGTTTTCTTCTGTATTTTTGATTTGTCCACTTTAATAACATTTCTGTCATCTGAAGCCCTTTGTTGAACTTTTGAGGTGTTTTCTCCAAGCTTTGTAATTTTAGATTTGGCATTAGTGAATCTTGTTAAGCCTTCTCCTCTCTTCAGGAAAGGTCTTTTGATCACTGGTTTTTGAACAGCTGATCCATTTGTCTCCTGTAAATGAGTGAAGAAAAGTAAACCACAAAATGTTTAAAAGCTCCTCACATAGTTTAAAGATTTCTTCAAACGAACCCCACATTAGAGAAGGAATTTAGATGGTACGTTTCTACTGGATTTCTAAAGACTTAACAAGTGGAATATTTGGGGCGTATTGTTTTATTTTCAGAAATGTGAAGTATTAGCTTCTGATGCCAGCATCTTCCCTGTACATTTTTAAAGCACCTATCACATCTTAGCACAATATATAAAGAATAAAGCTTTAAAAATATTAATAAATAACCTTTAACTTATGGTTTTGCTCCAGACGCTGCTCTTCTAGTTGTATCTGTTCTTCTAAGAATTCTTCAAAAGTTTGTTTCTTCTCATGTATTGCAGCTTTAATAGGTCTAGTGTAATTAAAAAAAATATATAAAATAATCCTATAATAACTCTTATAATTCTATACAAAATAACTATGTTTAACATCACTGCTATTCAAACATATAAGGTGTAATTGTATAAAAGATGACAAGTTATAAGGAGTTTTAGTCATTAAGTTAATCTGAGAAATGCATTTTAACACTACGTATCTTTTGAGAGATAGTTTTTCAAATCCCCGTGACAGTGAAAATACAGTGTGCAGGTTTTGATTCTCTTTCACTGCTTTTCTCAATGACCCTTTTTCTCGGCCAAGTCACCAAACATTCACTTGTAGTTTAGCCATACTGCCACCTTCTATTCCCACTCAGGAATGCTGCTGAGATCATGTTCCCTATCTCCCCCTTTAATACTCCTCCTCCTTCACAGGGGTACTGGGTCTGGCTGGGATGGAGTGAGCATTTTTCATAGCAGCCCATACACTGCTGTGTTTTGGGGTTGTGACTACACCAGCACTGACAACATACTAATGTTGTAGCTATTACTGAGCCCTGCTTGCACAGCATCACAGCTTTCTTTGCTTTCCCATGCTGCTCCCCACCCCAGGAAGCAGGCTGGTGGTGGGCTAGGCCTACCACAGTTGGGACAAAGCCAAAACAGCTGTCAGACTGACCAAAGGTCTATTCCATGCCACATAACACCATGTTCAGCAGTGAAAACTGAGGGCTTCATCTTCCAAAAGCAGCTGTTGCTCAGAGACCAAGTGGGCACTGGTCTGCTTGTGGGATGTGGAGAGTGACTGCCTATGCATCACCTGGAGCTTTTTGCCCTCTTTCCTTTACTTATTAAACCGTTTTTACCTCAACCTACAAGTTCTCTCAAGTCTCCTCCTCTGATACCATCTCCCGTTCTGCTCTGGAGAACAGTGAGCAAGCAAGTGGGTGCTTAGTTGGTGGCTGGGCTCAATCCACCACAGCCTGCAACAAGTCCTCCTTATTTCTGTGGTGACTCAGCAGACAAGGCAGAGCTTTAAAATAATGCCAACTACTACTGTTATTCTATCAATTCCATATACAAATTTTTGGCCATACATGAGAAGGTTTCTGCCACAAGCACTATCATTAGTTCTTAGATATACATATTTTCATATGTATATCTTTCATATGTATATACACAGATCTCTCATATACAGACATTTTACAGAATCACAGAATAGTTTGGGTTGGAAGGGACCTTGACGATCATCCAGTTCCAACCCCACCTGCCACGGGCAGGGACAGCTTTCACATTGTTCAGGGCCCCATCCATCTTGGCCTTGAATGCTTTAAACAATCTTAACTCCTGGTAATAAACTAAGAAGTCACAGCCTTGCAGTCCTCCTTCATGTTACTACTTTCTGCACATAACAGTGAATAGGAGGTTGTAAAAAATTAAACTGGGAACAATAACTATAACTGCTTACATGTGAAGCTATACTGAAATGTGCTTCTAATCTGTCATTACCCCAAGCTGCACACACAGTTCTTCATCCAATACACATCACACCTTTTACAGCACAAGCAATTTCAAGCAAGAGCCTCTCTTACTACAGGTCTCCACAGTACCTAAAAAAATTGAATCCTTGGCTGAGAAAGATACACAAATTTAGAATATCAGACTCTTTCAATCAGGAATCAGAATTCAATCAAACTTGTGTTATTTGGACAGGAACTGCATAATCATGGTCTGAATTACCTTTCCTCTGTATTTGTCTGCAAATGTTCAACTCCACTGGGATTTTCAGAGAGATTTGCACTTCCCACACATAAAGGATCAATGTGATCTTCTTCACTCTCCATGAGTAGTTCCATCTTTTTTTCTGGACACCACATGTTTTTTCCTATGAAAGTGATAGATTTTTTTTTCATCCCAACAACAAATCAGTTTTCAGTATGTAGGTTAAGCAGCATTCAGGTCAGATTAAAATCAGAAAGGAGCCTCATGGCAATGTGATCTTAATTCCTACATAAAACAGTCCTAAGATTCTCCCAAGTTAATTCTAATTTGAATTCGCACTCTCTTTTTAAAGAAACATCCAGTTATGCATTAAAAAATTTCCACAGACCTTAAATAATTCATTCTGATTATTCGTCTTTGGTATTGTTAATGTATGACTTAAAATAACTGAACAAATTCTGATGTCTGTTGTACCAAAGAGCTCTCTTATCAAGCTTCTGTTTCCCACATATATATGTATAAATTGAGAAGAATTTGACTTTTGTCACATTCTGCTTTTTGCAAAACTCACATGGACAATGACAGAAACACTGAGGTGTGTAAGCTGTCAGCAAACTAACAAAAATCAGAAAATCTTCAAAATAAATAGTATAAAATTATACTCAGTAACTACAAGGGAAAGAAACCCCACCACACATCAAGTTATCTTTCTATCAATGAGTAACCAGTAATGTATTTGTCTTCCTTGTTGTTCAAACAATTTTGCCTTTTCAGAGGCAAACACAGACCTTGCTTTTCACAGGCAGACACTTCTGAAAGACTGTTCTTCAAAGATGAGGTGCATTCTTTGTTGTTTAACTTTTGTAAAGAATCACTGTCTTGTAAATGTGAAGAAACAATTGGAGTGTGAGCTCTGTCTTCAAAGATGTTGTGATATCCAGATAATGGCAATTGGTGTAAAGTTGTTAAACCTGCTGAATGCCCAGGCCTTAGCTTTTGACTTTCAGCTGTTAGAGTGTAGCCTTGAAATTAGAAGGAAGAAAATGGGCGTGTCATTGTATTTGTATTACAACATTACTGTTCCACAGGAGAAAAGAAATGGCACAAAGGAGCAAGATTGGCCACCCAGCCTTCACATCCTTACATTGCCTATTCACTTAGCCTTGATCTTGATCAGTAATCTCAATTGTGTTGTCCTAAGATAAGCCCTAAATTAATTGTCTCAGGTAGACAGAGTGAAACAAATACTATCATTTAAATCAGGTTGGACTGATAGTGCCAAGAGCAGAAAATACTCCTGCTGAACTCCAAAAGCTTTTTCCAGCCAAGAACTGTCCCCTCTCTCTGCACACAGCAAACAAGACTGGAAAACTCACACAGGTTACAACTGTTTTTAAATACAGATCAGCTCTCTAGTTTAGTTCAGTTCATCACCTGAACAGGATGTGTGTGAGCACAAACAAGGAGGGACCAATTCATTTGGCTACACCGAAAGCTTAAAGCAATCAAAAGTACTGTGAGAAACAGCTAATCAGAAAGGAAAGTAACTGTTTGTTTTACACTTTATATTTATATGTGTACTTTGAAACAATGGCTCCCATCATGGTGCATATGGATCAAGTTACAATTACAGGTGGCATTTTATTAAACTAGGCCAGTATTCCTTCTACAGCAGCACTCAACTTTCAGGCACTGAAGCAATGCAGCATTTATCTTTGACTAATCAAGTAGTCTTAGGATGAAGAACACAGAATACACTTTAAGATTTTAACTGGAAAATGAGACTAAATTTTTCAGTTTATTCAAAGTATGTCATGTGCTTTTTTTCTCAACTTACCAAGAGCTGCTGTCTGGCCAGATACCATGCTAAGTAGCTTCTGCTGCTCTTCCATTAGCCTTTGAAGTTGCTCCATCTGTTGTTTCTTTAGCTGTTCCTGTTTCTGTTGTTGCAATTCCTTCAGCTTTTCAAACAAAAAAATAAATGTATTAGAGGCTAGGCTTATTCAGAATGTACCACATGATTAGTGGCATCAAGACAACAGGTACTTATTGTTTTAAAGATGCTCCATTAGGCAAGTGTAACATAAAGGAAATTAAGAATTTTTCTATCTATAAATACACCTGCTATTTCCAGTTTGCCCAATTACAGTTCCACTAGTCTTTAATTGGTCAATCTGCAAACGATAGAAATCAGAACACTCATTTTCACTGCATGGGAAAAACATTCCAATTCTGTTCTCTCAATGTTGATTTCTACTATGCTGTGTTTTTATATTAAATACTTCATAATAATTAAAGCTTTAGAAAAGTGGGTTGCTTCTTTTTTTTTTTCCCTCTCTCCAAGATCTCAGTTACAGTGAACAGTATTGATGTGAAGGACCAAGAGAGGCAAAAAAGAGCACTGGGCAACATTAAGACTCACAAAGCTACCTAAAAAAAAAATAAATAATTAAAATACTGATTAAATTCAGTAATCCAGTCTTCATTTTCTTGTGCAGCAGGAAGTCCCTGACCCTGCCTCAATACCAGCTTTGAGGGTCATATGAAGGCAGGGCATTCTGCACCCAGTCAAACCACAGCAATGGGTGGTGGGCCTCCATGTCCACCTTTGTATCTCCAACACATACCTATGTGCTAGTTCCAGCTCCTCCACAGGAAAGAAAGGAGGTCGGATTAAATCCTTCCACAGATTAACAACTGACCACAACTGTCCAACAGGTAGAGAAACAAAATTCCCTTGCATTCCCCTTGCAGTCCCCGTAAAACCACACGCATTAGGCAAGTAGAAGTTGTGAGCTAATGATCAAGATCCAAAGATCATCTGAGTCTCATCTCCAACCCCTTCACTTAATAAATTAATTATACTTCTACTTGTTCTGATACTAATATCCTCAGAAAAACAAACTGAAAAAATCTTAGGCCATGACAAAAATCAAATTTTTTTCTTGTTATAGATTGTCAATAACTTTCTGAGACAGGAGATTTAATAATTCCTTTTAAGATACCAATAAACCAGCTCATATTTGTGATTTAGCCCCTGATTGATACTGCTCACAATATTTAAAAAGCGAATATTTTCCTATGATGTAAAATAAAGGACAAAACTTTTATAGCATCAGGTAAGTTGTGGAATTCTATTCTAGAGACACACATACACTTTGCTCTCCACTTGAGTGAACAGACATATGGATTTGTGCTGATGAAGCTGCTGGCAGAATGGACAAGGAAGTAAGAGAGTTCTTAATCCTCAAGAGCAAGATCTATTAAAGTGGCGTAGAACACTTTCAACTAACACAATTTGTATCTAGTAATTGGGAAGACCCAACACACAGCCACTTAAAGTGGATTAACTTAAGTGCTTGCATTAGGAAAAAACAGTAACATCACAGCATTTAATTCCATGCCTTTTTGTCCTGATGTCTTGAATTCTTTAGCACATTCAACACTAACATCTCTCTTAATCTAAATGGAACCAGGTATATCAATGTTCACACTTGCTTTGGGAACTAACAAAAGATGTTGCTATAGATACAAAAACGTACAACTTCACCAGGCTGTGAATATCTGTGGTGAAGTACAACCACTGTAATGACCATTTCCACAGCTGCAAGTGAAGAAACAACGGAACACTGTAAAACTGTGCACCTTTCCAGGTAAAATGGTTTTGAGAACAATTTTGCTTTAAACTATAACCTGTGACACCTGGAAACAGCAGTAGTTAGACTCAGTAGCTGCACATCATAGGACACCAACTTTTATGCACATGTAACTGTAACTGTGGGCTTGCTCTTTAAGCTTGCTGTGGGCTATACATTGCAAGGAGTTTGCTCACTTCCAGGTATGACAAATCATCTGCAGGAACAAACTAAATCTTAAAGGATGTATGTCAAGGAATTCCAGGACTTTTACCTGCTCAAGCTTTTGTAAGAGTGGATCGCTGTGACTGGATTTTTTCTGACCATCCACTTCACCACAGAAAAAGTCTGGTTTAGAGCTTTCTATGTTACATGCTGCTGCTGCAAAGGATGTTCCAGTGGCATATTGCTGAAGTGGGTGAGAGCTGCCAGACTCTTCACACAGGGAGTCATCACTTACAGAACAGCTGTCTGAATGATGCAGCACTTTGGCAGGTAAAGCTGTGATGTGTTCCGGGCCAGATAACAAATTTTCTTTCTTGAAGTTGAAACCAGTAAAACCAGGATCTAATAAGACTCCAGCACGGGAACTATTGAACATCCAATGTGCAATGAGGTTTTGTTCACTGCTTGGATTTTCAACAGTTGGCATCTTGTAAATTGTATCCAGTTTCTTTGCTGATTAGCATTAACATAACAATATTACTTTATGTAGGGTTAAAAGAGTATAACTTGCAAAGTTCCAGGTATCTGGTATGGATGGTTATCTACTTTTAGCACCTAGAAATTAAGCAGATAAACAAAGTAAGAAATCTACAATAACAAATTACCAATAAAAGAAAGTTACTCTCTGAAAACCAACCTAGTGTGTTCATAAAAGTAAGTCACAATCAATAAAAACAATTTCAACAATGAGTAACAAACATTTTCTGTGAAGAAAATCAACATAATCCAACTCTCATTTTATTTAGGTGCAGTTATTATAATCTCAAATATTATAAAGTGTGTATAATATTCTCTTCAGTAGTACAGAGAGGGATTCAGAATTTTGTTTTAAACACTCACAACAAAAGAAGAGATGATGAGTTGAGAGACTGCCCCCCACAGGGCCTTCATATTAATGCAGTTTCAAATACGTTTACCTAAATACAAACATTTTACTGCACATATTTCAAAGCAACACCCTACCATTTTCGTGTCTTCCTTAGTTTCCCATGTTAATTCTACAACCATGCTGCCTGTTAGCTGCTCTCTCCCAAAAACCTTATTTTTTTTTAAACCCATCCAAAAGAAAGTTTGAAGACTGCAACATATCCTACAAGTGCCATAAACCATGCATGAATTCAGAGAGGAAGGAGATCCAAAGTGATTTCCACGCTTAGGAAGAAAAAAAGAGGCAGAACTGCTGCTGATGACGGTGTGGCAGAGCCGGGCCACTCAGCCCTGCCACCTCAAACTAGTCCCAGGGCAAGTAACTCTCTGCCTGTGCATAAGGTGCGTCACGGGGAGTACAGAGGAAAGGAGGGGACGGGGACAAAGGACAGCAGCCCACGCACAACAGTCCTGCTCATCAGGAAATAACTTCTTAAAGCTTCCTCCTTCCCAAGGGATCAGTTCGTGCCAGCTCTCGCTTAATTTTCCTGCTGTAAAAAGGCTTATGCCTCCAGGGTTTAAAACAGAGACTGGAAGAAATAGTAGAATTCCCTTATAGAAATGTTTTCCGACTGCCTTCTGTTTTGAGACGCAAAGGGGAGCTTCCCAGCGAGGTCCAGATTCCAGCAGAGGCAAATTCAAGCCCACGGGGTTCACGGTCTGTCCTTCTGGACACTCTCTGGAGGCCGCCTGCCAGTCTAAACTTTCCCGGGACGTTCCCGGCAGCAGCACCTTTGTGCCAAGCGGAGGAGACGGCAGGGATCGGGCCGATCCGTCACGGGAAGGGGAGAAGGGACAAAGGAACCCCTCAAAGGTCGACCGTGGGGGAATGAGCTACGTTCCTCAGCGAGCCAAGTGGTCGGGCCCAGCGCTCTTTTTCCCTCAGGGACAGTGTCAGGGACACGGACACCTTCCTCACACAGGACGCCCCGTCAGCGCCCGCTGCTGCCCCGGCCCCGAAGCACCCGCACCGCGACAGCTCCGACCCGCGGCCCCTCACAAGTAGCGAGAAGGCAGCCGCAGCCTCAGCCCCGCTCCTCAGGCCAGTCCCGCAGCCGCGCTCGGCCCCAGCCGTCAGCCCCTTCCTTCTATTACAAACCTGCCGCCATCGCACAGCCTCCCGGCGCCACAGACGGGCACCGCCCCGGCGCACGGCATGCTGGGAGCTGTGGTTCGAGCCCCGCAGCGCGCCTGGCAGCTGGGCGGGGAAGGCGGCGTGTTGGGACTACAGCTCCCAAGAGCCTCGGCGGCGAGGAGGCCGTTGATGGGCATCAATAGCGGAGGCTCTGCTCCGGTCTCTGCCCGGGATCGTCGGGGCGGGAACTGGTGGCGGGATTCGCTCCGGAGCCGGGACTGCCCCTGGCTCCCGAAGGCGCCCCGCAGGTCTTTATTACTCCCTTATTGGGGGATGTTTTCTTGGGCCAGCTCCGCTGTGCTGATGCAGTGAGGCTGCGGACTCCCCGTGTGCTGTTACTGCGGACGCTCGCACCCTTTTAAACTTTTCATAGCGGCTGGGCGGGAGGAACGCAAAGATAAGTGGGCAGAAAGCACCCCCAGGCTCTCTGATGTTTTGTGCTTTAGGCATGCTTTGTCTTACTGAGCGAAATTAGTGTTTTCCTTTAAACTCCAGAAAGTGGTAGAGCATCACGCTCCAAAATGTTGGAGTCCGTCGCCGATGTGTCCTGGTTCCGCAGCTGTTGTGGGCAGGTACAAAACCGAGCTCCGGGTTGTACAAACCCAGGACAGCCCTTCCAGGTGCCTACTACTAGTTTTAATTTCTGCTGTTTCTTTCTAGTAGGCCCATAGAGCTCTTTGTGCCTATGGTCTTACCTGCCATCATTTTTCTTGGACTTTGGTTTGGCAGATTACTAGTGTACTCTGTGCTCAGACTGGGTTCTGCATTAAGACTGATAAGCTACTGTTTTTGAATATAGAAGGATTTATACTCGTGCCTTTCTAAAGCACAGCATCACATTCAGTCCCGTTGACATCTTCAGTAGGAAAATACAGTAGAGGGGTGGTTTGGTTTTGGGTTTTTTTTTTAATTTACCTGCACCCTTAAAGCCTTCCAGGACTACAGACTATTCATGGTTTATTGTTTTATAATAAAACCAAACACTGCTAAAATTCCTTAAGAAGTTTCTCTAGGCTATTCTTTTAACAAGTGTTATCTTAAAAATAGTCTCTAGAATTCTTTCTACGGAAATAGGAGAAGAGAGGCTACTATCAGTGATGGCATTAATCAATAAAAGAGGGAGAATTTCCCTCACTGTAGGGAAAGAAAAGCTGCTGAGGACAGGTTTTGAACAGGTTTGTTACAATCATCCTTCAGCTGACGCTAGCAACTACTCCTGCATATATGTAATCAATGTCTATGGATTATTTTAAACTATATGCAAAATATATCTAGGCTATTTTAACTACATGCATAGACTGTTCTGTGTACCCTTTCCTTTCTTGCATATGCAAGAACAGTTTCTAGAGATTATTGAAAATTACTAATCTGTGTAAAATTTGGTCTCTTCGTACACCTACAGCACAAACTACTTGGGGGAGTTTCTTGGACTGCCAGTGTTGTTAGTGCAGGAAGTTAGTCAGGGTATCTGAACAGATAACATCTTTCACTTGGTCTAAGCACAGCTGGTCTGCCTACAGGAGTCTCCAAGGAACTCACCTGTAACTCCCCTGCAGCTCCTGCTTTACACAGTCAGCTCCTTCATTTTTAATCTGGGTAGAAGTTCATCAATCGAGAGTTCAGTAACTCTGCTGTAAGTCATTGTCCATTGCCTCATCTTTGCAGAAGCTAGCTGGGAAATTCTCCTCCTGGCAGGGGGATTGCTGACTAAGGAGGTGTGCTCCCTCAGGGCAGGCCGGTGGGGCTGGAAGTGTGCAAGGCCAGGGCACTTACACCACTGGCAGCAGCTCTGGTTGTACAGCATCCAAGTGGGAAGAGCAGAGCAGGTGACCGTGACTGGTAGTCACTGGTAGTGATAGTAGCCAGGGTCAGTCCAAATGGCCTCATCCTGATGGCTTATGTGCTGGTCCAAGATCAAACCAGAAACGTGAGTCCCCAGGAGCTGGGTCAGAGCCAAGGAGGTGGAAGGCTGGATGCAGATACATTGGCAACATAGTTCAGCTGAGAGACCAAGGGGTAAGAGCTTAAGCTCAAAGGCATCTGTTTAGCAAAAGAGAGGCAGGAATCTGCTGAGTCTTCTCACAGCTCTCTTTCAAGGCTCCACAGCTGCACTGACAAAGCTGGCACTGAGCCCTCTGGAGCCAGGCCAGGCCCTCTGGAGAGGTGAGAGACAGGCAGAGCTCTGACAGCTATGTGATTCTTGTAACTACAAAGTAAACTCAAATTTCCCTATTTTATTGCAATTGTAATGTAAATTCCTTAGATTCTGCTAGAGATACCTCTTTTTTTNTCAATAAGAAAGGGAGAATTTCCCTCACTGTAGGGAAAGAAAAGCTGCTGAGGACAGGTTTTGAACAGGTTTGTTACAATCATCCTTCAGCTGACGCTAGCAACTACTCCTGCATATATGTAATCAATGTCTATGGATTATTTTAAACTATATGCAAAATATATCTAGGCTATTTTAACTACATGCATAGACTGTTCTGTGTACCCTTTCCTTTCTTGCATATGCAAGAACAGTTTCTAGAGATTATTGAAAATTACTAATCTGTGTAAAATTTGGTCTCTTCGTACACCTACAGCACAAACTACTTGGGGGAGTTTCTTGGACTGCCAGTGTTGTTAGTGCAGGAAGTTAGTCAGGGTATCTGAACAGATAACATCTTTCACTTGGTCTAAGCACAGCTGGTCTGCCTACAGGAGTCTCCAAGGAACTCACCTGTAACTCCCCTGCAGCTCCTGCTTTACACAGTCAGCTCCTTCATTTTTAATCTGGGTAGAAGTTCATCAATCGAGAGTTCAGTAACTCTGCTGTAAGTCATTGTCCATTGCCTCATCTTTGCAGAAGCTAGCTGGGAAATTCTCCTCCTGGCAGGGGGATTGCTGACTAAGGAGGTGTGCTCCCTCAGGGCAGGCCGGTGGGGCTGGAAGTGTGCAAGGCCAGGGCACTTACACCACTGGCAGCAGCTCTGGTTGTACAGCATCCAAGTGGGAAGAGCAGAGCAGGTGACCGTGACTGGTAGTCACTGGTAGTGATAGTAGCCAGGGTCAGTCCAAATGGCCTCATCCTGATGGCTTATGTGCTGGTCCAAGATCAAACCAGAAACGTGAGTCCCCAGGAGCTGGGTCAGAGCCAAGGAGGTGGAAGGCTGGATGCAGATACATTGGCAACATAGTTCAGCTGAGAGACCAAGGGGTAAGAGCTTAAGCTCAAAGGCATCTGTTTAGCAAAAGAGAGGCAGGAATCTGCTGAGTCTTCTCACAGCTCTCTTTCAAGGCTCCACAGCTGCACTGACAAAGCTGGCACTGAGCCCTCTGGAGCCAGGCCAGGCCCTCTGGAGAGGTGAGAGACAGGCAGAGCTCTGACAGCTATGTGATTCTTGTAACTACAAAGTAAACTCAAATTTCCCTATTTTATTGCAATTGTAATGTAAATTCCTTAGATTCTGCTAGAGATACCTCTTTTTTTATTTTTTTTGCAAGGATTCCAGAAGTTTTGCCTTGCTGAAGATCAAATAAAACCATTTCAGCCTGCAGTTGGGGTGGCACTGGAGCAAGAAAGCAATGAGAGAGGGTAACAATGTCATTTACAGCATGAAAGTAAGAATTTTTTCTGTTTGTATATTGACTTGCTCCTTGAGTATCCTAAATACTTATCAGAACCCTTTTTCAAGTACTTGTGTGAAGATAACATAATAGAAAATAATTTGTAGTTTGTTTGTGAATGTTACCAAATTAGTGATTACCATGTGGCATCTGTGTAGCATCTCTTTAACAGATTTACCATAAGCATAATTACCAACAGCAGTTGCAACTCCTCCTGTCACAGTGTGTTTCAAGAGAAGCAAAGGAAGTACTTTTGCATGAATCATCAGATGGTCTTTAAATAATTCAAATGCAAGGTTCTAAACAAAGACCATGTAAGAGCTCAAAGAACTATCATGAACTCATGATCCCTTAGACAAACAGCCTACAGCTCAGCAATACAACACAGGTTTTCATAACAGAAAACCTTTTGTGTTACTTTTGTGTTCTGCAGTGCATAAACAAATGTGTGTCATTGATATAGGATTAGTGTCAATCATCCTTCCCAAATGTACATTTCAAAAAATATCTTTTAAATCTTTCATAAGCTTTTTGTTTAAAAAATATGCATTACCAAATACAAATTTTTTGAATCCTGTAAAAACTGGTCTTCAGGACAGATTGGGAAATCTTGTCCCTCTGGAAAGTGTTTATATCATGGCAAGGATAATAGGCTTTGTAGCACAGGTAGAGGATGCTATTTATTATCCTTTCTCATAACTCAGCCCTGAAAAATTAATCCATTTGTTAAATAGTCTTCTAGTCAAAATGCTATTTAGTGTTTAGTTAATTGAAAAAAAAAAAAGGCAATTCAATCTCTAAAGGAAAAGTCCTGAAACTGTGTGAAACAGATTTTATTCTTAGAGATGTATAGTCAAACAAATCCCTATAGCTCTTTGGTCACTTAAAGGTTTGGCTTTATTTTTAAGCCTATTTCTGGCTATATGTAATCAGGTGAATATTGTAGAGAAAGTTCCTGCAGTAGTGTATTCATTCTGTCCCCTTTTGGTTTTGACTTTGGTTAGACAAGCTAAATTAGCTGTCACAAGTGAAATAGCAATCAATACAGAAGAACTTGCTATTCTAACCTGAAAATAAGCTCATAAAAGTTAGCCTAGCAGGCTAAAATAAGTTTGGTTTTTAATAAATATGCCCTAAGAATGCATTCTGTCAAGTCACGAGTCTTTTCCAATCACAGGGCATAATTCCACATAATTCCTTCCCTTTCAACTGCATCCTGCCTGGAGTAGTCTCATTCACAGGGAAGCTATGACTTACTAATTTCTGTCATGTGTCTGTGCATAATGATCTCTATTCAGGGGGTTTCAGTGTCCAAGTAGCTTCATAAAAGCAAATAATGGTTTTTTTACTATTATTTGCAGTGATGACTTCTTTCGTAGGTAACAGGTTGACACCTCCAGCTCTGCCAGTATATCAAGTAACTTTTAAAGGGTCATTTTTCACTCTTCTTCTGGAAGAGATTTGATTAATGATTTAGAAATTAAAAGTTCTACATCTCCCTATGTATTTCTGGAGATATCTATTTGTCAAGCACTGATGAATATTATACTTTCATTTCTAAGTTACAAATAGAAGTTCCAATTGTGGCATGCTGATCAACTTTTGTAGTGCAAAGCACTGTTACCCTGAAAGTATTGATATTTTAATCACATTCTAAATATTGCACAAACAATTGCAGAAAAACTACTAATTTTAGGTAGTAATGCTACAGCCGTACACCTATCAAAACAGTAAATCAATTGAAGCTAAATATGTCTTTCCTTTGGAGGATAAAGCTGCTGTTTGTGGATCTGAAACTTTTATCAATGGAAAACACATCACTGGAGAGGTAAAATATTACTGTATTTGGCCTTCGATGTACCTCCTTCAATCTCTAGATCTGAGGATCTAGAGATTAGTAGTGAAGATGTTCAGCACTAATCTTGGTTTCTCTTGGCCTCTGTTGTTACCATTTATGAGGATTTCAATGTAGTCATGGCATGTAAGAAAATATTTGTTTTCTGTCTGTAGAGATTAAATTACTCATTTTGGAACAGTCTTTCATAGGTTAAAGAAAAGAATGGTAAATCGAAAAAGAATAGGGAATGTTGAAAAGCTGTCTGTCAGAGTGATGGGTCTTATCTAGTGGACCAGAATGCACCAGTATGTTGAATATCATGGTCTAGTACCTACTTGAAATTTTTCCAATTGTCCAGTTACAGATTCATTGCTGAATCACATCTTTGTTGGGAAATTTCTTTTTACTGGAACTTATTTGGACCATATATTTGATGCTGTTCATCAGGTTTTGCCAGAAATTAAAGAATTATTAAAAGTTTGACATTTCATATCATAGTCTCATTTTTCCTTTTGCTTCACCAAAACCAAATAATAGTTTCTGTGTTAGAATTTAGTTCCAGTGTGCCTAAACACCAATTAAATTACTGTTTTGGAAAACACAGGCTTTAATGATGTCATTAAAGCTAGTTTGATGTGTTACTGCTCTGGTTTTCTTAGGATATTTTTGTAATAAGTGTTGGAAACTAATCTGCAAATTCTAAAATGTGATCAAAATCACCTATATCAATGAACTAAGTTTTCAGAATGGCTGTATCACCTTTCATATGCCTGCTTCTGTGTCACTGTGGCAACAGGACAAAGTATTAAAAAAACACACATTGTGTTTTAACAATCTTAAAATAACTTCTTGTTTTGAAGCGAAAGTTCTGTGTCTACAGGAATGTAAGTTTACTTTCCTCTAGAGGCTTCAGTAAGTTTATGATTGTTTTCCTTTTAATTTCTTCTCTTTTGTTAGAAGATAAAGCAATTTAAATGCAAACTTAGGCATGCTGTGATATAGTAGAAAGCCTCATAACTATGTTGGAGGATGTATTTGCTCCTGCAGGACTTGGAAAGCTGACTTGACTTGGCACATATTAGATCTCAGTATTTATAGTTAGTTATCTGCTGTTTCTGTGCTGATGTTTCTCCTTTGGCTTAGCAAAGACCTTGTATTATCTCCTTTATGAAACAGAAGCTGTGTGTCTGCTGAACACTCTCCCATTATCCTTCTCTCTTCAGGAACGAGGTTTTCTCATGTTGGTTTCTGAATTCTTCAGGTGGAAGTGGAGGCCATCCCTGCATTGAAATGTTGGCACAGAGCCAGAGATGGTCCTCGTGGTCCTCGTGCATGTGAAATCATACAGACACATCATATGCCTGACTGTCCAACAGTCATACCTTTTGCTTCAGAGCTGTATTGTACTGAGTTCTGAACTTCACTGTGGCCTTGGGAGAGAAACATGCGTGGCTTTGTCTGAATTTTAGCTGCTATGACACTCGGATAACAAAGCTATGTGATTATTGAAGTTAATCCCATGCAATCCCATCTTAGTGACATGATACCTGTTGGGCTTCACCCAGAAATGAGATCATAGAATGGTTTGGTTTGGAAGGGATCTAAAAGATCATTCAGTTCCACCCCCCCTGCTGTGGGCAAGGACACCTTTCACTAGACCACAACCTTCCAGGGGTGGGGTATCCTCACCATCTCTGGAAAACCTGTTCCAGTGTCTCACCACTCTCATAGTGAAGAAGTTCATCATAATATCTGTTCTAAATCTACCCTCTTTCAGCTTAAAGCCATTCCCCCTCTTCTTATCATTACATGCCCTTGTCAGAAGTCTCTCTCCATCTTTCTTGTAGGCTCCCTTCAGGTATTGGAAGCCCTCTCTTTTCCAGGCTGAACAACCCCAGTTGTTCTCTCAGTCTTTCCTCATAGGAGAGGTTCTCTATCCCTCTAATCATCTTGGTGGTCCTTCTCTGTAGTCACTACAACAGGTTGATTGTCCTTACTGTGCTGGAGACCCTAGGGCTGGATGCAGCACTCCAGGTGAGGTTTCAACAGGGTGGAGAAGAGGGGCAGAATCCCCTCCCTCAGCCTGCTGGCCACGCTGCTTTTGGTGCAGCCCAGGACACAACTGGATTTCTGAGCTGTGAGCACACCTTACTGGGCCATGTCCAGCCTCTCTTCCACAAGATCCCCCAAGTCCTTCTCAGCAGGGCTGCGCTTGATCTGTTCATCCCCTACCCTGTACTGATACGGGGGGTTGCCCTGACCCAGGTGCAGCACCTTGCACTTGGTCCTGTTAAACCTCATGAGATTCCTGTGTGCCCACTGCTCAAGCTTATCCGGGTCCCTCTGGATGGCATCCCATCCTTCAGGTGTGTCACCTGCACCACCCAGCTTCATGTCATCTGCAAACTTGCTGAGGCTGCACTCGATCCCTTCGTTTGTGTCATTAATGAAGATACTAAATACCACTGGTCTAAATATGGACCCCTGAGGGACACTGCTTGTCACTGATGTCCACTGGGACTCTGAGCCATTGGCCACTACCCTCTGGATGTGACCATTCAACCAATTCCTAATCCACCTAACAGTCCACCCATCAAATCCATCATTCTCCAGTATAGAGAGAAGGATGTTGTGGGGGACCGCTTAAGGCTACTTACAACACTGCAGATCAGTTACAGACATTTGCTGCAATATCAAAGGTTTTTGAAGTTTAACATTCGATTGACTTAAACTAATTATGTGGATTTCAAATTTTATCTTTGTGTAAGCTTTTTAAAAAATATTTAAAGTAATTCTCCTAAGTCTATTTCATTCTTGCCAAACACATTTTCAGGATCATGAATCTTTGGCTTATCAATATCTTTGTTTATTCCGTAGGATGACTCTTGGAATCTTAGTCCGTAGTTGGAAAAAATCTTGACATTTGATATTGATAATTTAATTAAAAATTTCTTACTAGAAAATGCATTCACTTTGTAAATAATTTCCTGTCATTAAAAAGCAGTGCAGTGTATTATATTTCCTGTCTGTATGTGTTACTGCTCTGTACGTGTAGTGGAACATTCTGAGTACGATATACTCAGAATTTAAATGGATCTCCAAACCTAGTTTTCAAAACTGCCTGATTTTAATAACACAATTTCTTCTCAACTTCTCTCACAATATGGTATCCTGGTTGTTAAGCACATATCCTGGAGAAATGTGTGGAGGATGTGAAATAGTCGGAGTAGCAATAGAGGTCCTCAACTTTTTTATGTAATATTAATATCTACTAAAGAAAAAACAGGGAGGAAAGTCTCTCCTAAGAGGCAGAGATCACTTCTGCTTTTCACATTTCAAATAATATGAATAATATTTCTCCCCAGGGAAGTGGTTGAGTCACTGTCCCTTGGAAGTTTTCAGAAAATGAGTAGACATGGCACTTCACAATAGGATTTAGTGGGCACGGTGTTATTTGGTCGAAGGTTGGACTTGGTGATCTTGGAGGTCTTTTCCAACCTTAATAATTCTATGATTTTATATTTACTTTATTCATACACACACACACACAGAGTCTGCATGTCTGCATGCACTTTGCCTATACCTGCTTTGCTGTTTGATTCTGTCAATTGGCGCTCTTTGCTGGCAGAAAACTGGAGTGGGAGGTGGGAAAGGCAATTCCTTCTTTCTAAATTATTAGAGGGTGCAATGGTTCACCAAGGGTGGAAATCTTAGAAGTTTCTCATTGCTGCATGTATTAAAATCAAAGTAAATTAGAACCCAAGCAAAAACAAACTACAGAATTCCCAACAATGCATTACCAAGTTCAAGTGTGAAAGCCAGGAGCATGTTTGACAAACTACTAATGTAGTAGTAGTAGTAGTGATTGCATGGTGAGGCAATTAACTAGCATTAGGACAACTGATGGCCTAAAATGATACGGAGTATATATAAACCTTTCCAACATGCAAAGATTAATTTCGTTAGGAGATTCAATAACTATGCTAAAGGATATTGTCACAGATATATAACAGATTCCTTATGCCAAAAGGGGAAGCTTCACAGACTTCATACTTTACGGGGCATGTAGGAACAGGAGATAGAAACAGTCAGAAGAGCCCTGGGAATCTTCCTTCCTCTTTTGAGGAATGATACTCATCTGCATCAGATGATATTTTATACATGCTGGATCATCGTACTATAGAAAATTTGGTCTTTCGAATAATCATGGTTAGAAGAAGTTTATTTCTGCTCCTTTTGTGGATTTACAAGATGTTATTATAACAAAAATTCATTTCTACACACAGTGGTGTTCATTGAGCTTTTGCATTGAGGAAGAAGGCAATAGAGCCTGTAAGAAGGCAATTTCCATCTGTTTGCTACCAGCCTGAACTTGAGAAAAACTGGGATTCTGCTACCAAGAAGATACTTGGTATCAAGTTTATTTAACATAAATGATCTTTCTACATAAAATATTTAATCACATAATTCTTTAAGATAATAGCAGACTTAGCTTTCTTTGTATCTTTATATTGAAGACATTTGATCCTATGTTATTACAAAATAATAATTTTAACAATCACAGACTTCAAGGTATGGAAACAAAGGGTCTTACATTTAATCAGTCTTGATTTTACATATACGTAGTATTTTACTTGCCTATAACTATTTGAAATACCTTACTATTTAATTTTTTACATTAATTTCTGGTTCATTGCACATTATAAAGCACTTTTATAATATCTTCATTTTGATTTCTGCTAAAATCTTATGTACTTCAACAGCACAGTAAAGAAAGTGTAATGTAGTGATTTAGTTAAACATGGCAGGAGATGTTTTGGCAGATGCAAGAGTGTGATTAACAAAGAACTAATATATATCCTCATAACATATCAGTGTTTTCAGTTGGATGGTTTTGTAATTCCTACAGTGCACCCTGACATGCAAACAGCAGAACAGCTATTTTTCTCCTGTACTGCTTTTCTTACTGATCATAGATCAATTTATGAATATAGAGGTCAGTTTTGTTAGGAGGAATGAGTTCTCTCTTTTTTCCTGCCGTTACTCTGTATTCGGATTTTATGCTGATGAAAAACTAAAAAGAATAAAAATTTTATTTTATACTGGACCAAACACTGAAGCCTAATAACAAAACTAGACTAACAGTGATTTTTCTAATGTAATGGGCTTTTCACAGGTGTTTAACACATTACCTCTTCCAAATTAAGGTTAGGAGCTCTGTATTTTGTGATATAAGGAAATGAAGTTGGAGACAGCACAATGGCTTGCACTGAGGCAGGATCAGGTGTGTACAGAACATACTCTACACTTGTTTGTCCATCCTTTGAAAATATGCTGAGGCAGAAGATTCCACAGTACCATACATGCATTATACTGCCCTTGCAAATGGAGAATCCTCCTAGCAGTAATAGAGAAGTGTTGCAAGAGGTTACTAGGGGAAACTGTGGAATCTCTTTCATAGATATTTTCATGAGAATTTAAGCAAACATCTGCTAAGAGTCGAGTAGATACACTTGATCTACTTGCAGAGGAAGTTGCTAAGAGGGATATCCTGATGTCCTTCTGTTTCTAAGGTGCTCCAAATCCTTGTTTTCATGTATATAAGATGCGGGCTCTTTTTAGTAAAAATACTAAGGAAATATTCGTACTATACTTCCTATTTGAGAAGAGCTAGGATATGGGTTTCTTGAGAACTAGAAAGACTCCTTAACATACACAATGATAAATTAACTTAGAACTCTGCTGTTTAGTATTTGCATGGTCAATTGCTGCATTACTAGAGTTACCTTAGAAAGAAAGTGCTGGCAAAAAATATGAAGAATTTTTTTTTTCCTTCCCTTCAGCTGTTACTGTTGAACCAATACAACCATACAGGTATGTGTGGAAGGTACACATTCATGCTGAAGGCTGAGTTTAGTTTGAGTGATGTGTGTTCTTTAAGGACCTGTTTCTGAGATACAATGTATTAACACTCTAGCTCTAGAAAAGGCAGTAGGGTGTGGTTTATTTGCTTTTTGTCGTAAGACTTTTTTTCTCCTCCTGCATGTTACTTCAACAAAAGCCTGTGCCAATAACTTTACCATGCAGAATACTATGAAATTGAAAACAGTTCTTTTTCCTAGTGAGAAATCCTATTAATGCCACTGCAGAACCTTCTCCCGAGGTATCCATGTGCATCTTTCTGGTGTGTTTATCTGAAACTTCATCCACCTGAGGGCAAATAATACGTTTGGTTCAACAAGTCCAAGTGCAAGACTGGGAGATGAACTCATTGAGAGCAGCCCTGTGGAGAAGGACTTGGGAGATCTTGTGGATGAGGGGCTGGACATGAGCCAACAGTGTGCACTTGCAGCCCATAAATCCAACCGCATCCTGGGCTGCATCATAAGCAGCGTGGGCAGCAGGGCAAGGGAGGGGATTCCACCTTCTTGAGACCTCAACTGGAGCACTGCATCCAGCTCTGGGGTGCTCAGCACAGGAAAGACACGGACCTGTTGGAGCGGGTCCAGAGAAGGCCATGGAGATATCGAACGGCTGGAGCACCTCTCCTATGGGGGCAGGCCGGGAGAGTTGGGGATTGTTCAGCCTGCAGAAGGCTTTGGGGGGACCTTATAGCACCTTCTAGTACCTAAAGGGGGATTACAAAAAAAGAGAGTGACTTTTTTACACGGGCAGATAGTGATAGCGTGAAGGGGGAATGGTTTTAGAGGTCAGGAAGAAATTCTCCACTGTGAGGGTGGTGAGGCACTGGAACAGGTTGCCCAGAGAGGCTGTGGATGCCCCATCCCTGTAAGTGTTCAAGGCCAGGCTGGACGGAGCTCTGAACAACCGGGTGCAGGAGGAGGTGTCCCTGCCCGCAGCCGCTCCCGCCCCGCCCATCGCCCGCCGCGCCGTGG
>WEIV01025757.1:284-24384 GCA_013390005.1 Calyptomena viridis
GAAGTGATAAAAGCAGCAGTAAAGATGGAATCTTCATTATCCATTAGCAAAAATGCAAGTTAACAACTAGAAGTGTGCCTTGCCTTGCTGGAAGTTATGAAAGACAATGCAGTGCATTTATGGACATCATGCAGCCCTCTGAAAAATATGCCACAGTTATGATTGCTCTGTCATGGAGAGTCAGAATAGGTATTTTTTTAAACTTTAGTCTTAAAAGCTACCTGTGAGACTCCGCAGTATTCTCTTTTCCAGACCTTCTTCTATGAGTTTTCTTTTTAAAATTACCTGGGGTTGTTTTCGAGTTTTTTTCCTTCTTTATAAGATGCATATACTTAGACTAAGAAATCTGTATTTGGTTACCTAAATATATGGACTGACTTAAAAAAAAATTTAAAAAAATCCACATCTATCCTGAAGCTTAATGAAATGTTCCTGCTGTCTTCTTTCTCTTGGAACTTTTCATTCATGACAAAGGGAGTGATTACAAAAATGTTTATCTAAATATCTCCTAGTTCTTGCTTTTAAAGTTGATGCTCCATAAGTTATCTGCTTAAGAAGTAAGAGAAAAAGGGTATAATCACAATGATACTTCTTCATAAGAAAGTAGTGAAAGAAAAAGGAAAGGTCTGTATTGAAGTTTTCTGTTCAGGGGTAATCCTTGAAGGTAAACCACTAAGATTAACAAATCATGAGTTACCTTTGACAGAGCCAGTGTTTCAAAATTTTGTAAAGAAGCTTTTCTACCTTTCAAGAGAGATCTGGCTTTTATACAACAGCTTTGCACTCGTAACTGTGTGACTGAAAAGGAGTTAGTTTTTCTGTGCATATCTGCCCGTTTATTTACTGGTTTGAGAACATCTTTAAATTTAGACTTTAAAAATAAGAAAATATGAAATTGTGTGGTTAAAAAGTTCTCTTAATATAGATTGTAGATTCGGGAGTATCTTATTTCTCAAGTCAGCAACACTTTCATGATTAACAGTGGTGTGTTTCATGGTTTACACATTCAAATGATGAAATTCATCCTCCCAGGGACAGAGATTGATACTTGACTTGCACATGTATAATGCTAATAGATGCAGAAATATATATTATGCTAATATATTGAGATTTTTATTTTGAAATAAGGATAAAATTAACATTTGGAATAAAAAATTACTTTTCATATCCTTTACTCTGATTTATTTCCTTATGTGTGGGCTGAACTTAGAGCAAGCATCATTGATAAGTGGGATGGCTTGCACAAAGAGATAGCTGAGAATTATTGCAGATTGTGTTTCAGATATCTTTTGGTGCTGAATTCAGAGTTTTCATGTGTCAGTGATGTGCACCTTTTATTCATTTGAATTGTAGGAAGTTGTCTGACTTCTTTGGTGATGTGAGTATATAGTTTGAGCCTCCTGTGGTTAAAAACATTGCTTTTTCAGGAATTGATTGAGTTAAAAGATGTGGATGTAATAATCTACCATGCACATAACATTTTTTGGATGAGGGAATATCCACTGTGATAAAATAACAAGGTTTTTTTTCAGTTAATGTGTTCATAGATTTTGTATTTAATGTGTACAAATAGTCTAAGAAAAAGGTAAGCAGAAATAATTGAATATTTGATCCCATGGTGAGGCTATTAAGCATCACTGTTCTTCCTGAACATCAAAGGTAAGTACACTCTAGATGACATGATAAAATTAGGTGCTATTAATTTCAAAGAAAATGCTACATATGAGTTTTTAATACAGGATTATAGTGATACATTCTAGAGTTGTGCTATGAAAACTGTTGAAACTCTTGCAGGCATGTAATTTCATATTGCAGAAGTGAATTTCTGGTCTGAATTGTGGTATTGCACTCCACTACTCAAATTAAATATGAAAGAAAATTCTATTGCTGAAATTTGCATTCCAGTGCTAGTAACTTTTACTATGATCAGAATAAAATGTATTTCTAAGCCTACAAACAGGTATTGCAAAAGAAAGTATCTTCTCTAATCCGACTGCATCCCAGTAGTTAAATAAAATTGCAGAATATCTTAAATAAAGCCATTTTAAATTTTTACATAAAATGGAACTTTGGTTTGTTATTGAAGTTTTATAGGCTACATGGTTTTGTAATTGTGTGGGTAGTTTTTCTTTAATCAGCCCTTAAAGTATTTATTATGCTTGTATTTTGTATTATTAAGAACAAGTCCTCCTCACTAACTTTTTAATGTTTTGTGGAAAAAAGGAAAAAATGTGCTTGTTTACATATGTTCCAGTGCTTTACTGTGTGATGTGGTTCTGCGTAAGTTAGTCCTGCTCTGAGTCATCAGCTGGGAGTGCTGCTAAAAATACCATGAAGATCACTTACACCTGTGCAAGTAAATCAGATTTATCTGACTTGAAAAGCCCTTTGCAATATTTGAAGTTTATTACAAGTGCGAGATCCCAGCCCTTTATTAGTGTGCTAACAGGTATCATGATGGCTTTGGTCGGAGAGCAGCGCTCGCTGCCTGGTGAGTTACCTGGCACTTCAGAGAACGAGAGGTACGAGTGCTAATTGTCAGCCCTTGTGTGTATCTTAATACAGTCCTGCTTTGCAGTAGTTAAGGTTGAGTAGCACTGAGAGGCATATAATAATAGAGCCAGTGATTGGCAGTGTTTCAAAACAAGGCTGAAATAAATTATGAAATACATAAGGGCTGATGTATAGGTTACTTCTATTCCTGACTGAATGTGACAACATTAATATCACAGCCAGTATCACAGTGAAAGTAAACACTTAAAATGCTGTTTGAAACCATGAGGAAGAAAGCCTGAAAAGCTCTAAAAGTGTGGGATAACATTAGGAAAGACTGTGTTTCATGGTTTACTGGATGTACAGATCTGACGGGCTACTCAGTTGTGGTGACTGAGTTAAACACATGTATGTTTTCTTTAGTTTCCCCTTCATCACAAGCAAAGGAAGGAAAACCTCTTTAAAAAGCTGTAAGTTTATTCAATCCATATGAATCATGTTCTCCCTGAGAGGGAAAGCAAAACCTGAGCAGCCAAAAATGACGGGACAAAAAATGTAGTTCAAAATATCAAAATACCCTAAACCCTTCTGTCAGAACTAAAATCTCCTTTGGTACAAATTTATTGGCTAGAATGGAGTCTCACTGGATATTACAAATGTGTTAACTTGAATAGAGCATAACAGCATCATTTTGAAAAAACCCCAAGGGTGCTAACCTTTCCCTCTCCCCCTTGATATCTATTGAGGGCTAGTTGGAAACCCTCTGTTTCTCCCTAAGAACTGTCATTTACACCTGCTGCAATTGCTGGAGCCTTACAATTTGCTTGGAAGTAGATGTACTGCGCTATAGCTTTATTCCTTGTAACTGCTACAGTTTCTGCAAAGGCATAGAGACAAATTCCTGGCTGTATTCCAGTCAGCCCTACTGCTTTCTCCAGTCAGTTGCAAAAGATTCTAATCTATGTTTGCTTCTAATTTTGTCATAATTTACTAGCAGTAGATATGTTAAAATCACAAGGCAGTTGAGGAAGATGACTTAGATAAGGGCTTCAAATTACTGTTAATTTTGGCTTTGCAGCTGAAGTGATTAAAGGAAATCATATTGTAACATGCTTCTTTATCTCCTCTGAATGAAGTGGCAGTGTTTGTACTTTCTGAAACCTTGAGGTACACCAATCAGAAGGAAAATAGAATGGAGAAATACAGGTGAAGATTTTACTGACAATTTTCAAGTTTGAAAAAAAACAGAAATAAATATTGTTTTGATGTGCTTCCAAAATGGAATTTTTTTAACTGTAAAATTTTTCTCTTTTGTTTTTTGGGGGAGGTTTTGATCCTCTTAAGATTTCAACTGGACTAAGTTACATGAATGATGCTGAACTACTGGTATACATCAATCATAAAAAATTATGCCTGTCATCACATTAAGCTTCCTATATAGGTGATTTTGCTTTCCTGTCTATTTCAACAAAACAGTTTATTTAGATAATAAAAAACAATCAGAAAAACTAACTTTTGGGAGATGTGTGCCAACATGCTGCTTTCATACTCCTCTCTTATTATCATGCTTGTAAAGAAAGCCCACAGGTTTAGGGTAGCCATTCTACTAAGGAGTCGTATCTGTGTTTGGTGCTAAAGATGATTGTGGATTGGATTATTGTGCCATAGTTTCTCGGGGGCTGAACAGGTGTGTTTGCACTACTGTTCTTCTGGACTGTTTTCCCTGCTTTCTCATTTGTACTTGACAATGTGAGCTGCAGCCCTCTAGAAGATCATTAATAGATCTTGGGGATATTTTCACAGCCATGGCCACTCTTTCTTGCAGTTTTGTGTGTCTTGCCAAAGGGCACAGGAGGGAAATAATAGCTTTTGTTTAAGAAAGAGAAATGCATAATCTTGTACTCTGCATTTATAGGTTTTAAATTATCATATTTTGAAAGTCAAGAGTTTTATGTTAGCAGAAGACATGAACATTTGCTACTTCTGTCATGCAATGCCTGGGACCATGCCCACCACAGCAAAGAGTGTTAATTAGAGAAAGCAGGGCAATGAGGGCTTAGAACTGTCTCAGTTCTCACAGTAAATCCATATCTGTTATTTTAGAGAGTTTTCAAATCGTAAAAGCTTTTTGCAAAAGGTCGTCCAGTGTCTAATAACCCTCCAGTCCTGATGTCAGTGACTACGCAAGCAGGCTTTCTGGTTTACTTTGCACTTCTCCATATACAATGCAAACAGATAGCTAATGACTGGGTAAATACAATGGGACTGTACTTTGTGCACTGTGTGTTCTTAGCTTGAGTGTTTTGGTCTTTATTTTGTTTGCCTATTTTTATATTCTTTCACAAGCACATTTTGTAATGATGGAATATTACTGAGTTCCTAGTACAGTACAGAGGAATAACACAAGGAATGTATTGTGCTCACTCTCTTTAAATCTGAAATCTTTGCTGATGCCAATTATTTTTGGCTTTTATTCTTTTGAACTAATATAGATGAACAGGGTTTATGTGTTATGATTCATTAGCACGAGAGTGTTCATTTAAAGCAAAAAAACCCCAACAAACCAGACAAAAATGTATCTGTAGGCTTCAGCCTATCTGTTTTCCTACGTTTTTAAGTTATTTTTTAAATGAAAACCCATGGAGTCTAAATACATGAAAGAAACTGAGAAAGAAGTCTCATCAGAACTGAGGAAGAAGTCATTAGCTGGAAACTACTACCAGTTGTAGTTTTAACCCATGAGAATTACATTTTTGTCAAGTAAGGAATATGATTTACAAAACTATGAAAAAAAGGCATTGAAAGCAAAGTCTTTAAAACCAATCTGATCTTGAACTTGCCAACACTGTGCAGCTTGTTGCCTGGCAGGATTTTCAGCTTCTTTTCTGCAGAGCTGCTTTCCAGGCAGCTCTACCCAGCTTACAGTGGTGCTCAGGGCGCTTGGGTCCTGGGTGCAGGTCTTGTGCTTCATGAAGTGCTTGTCATTCTCTGGCTGACAATGTGCCTCTGAGTAGCTGATCCATGTCCCAACTTACCAGACCTTTCCCCCCCTATTTTGGCACCACCTGTAATCTTGTGCGTGCTCCATGCTGTTGTGAAGGTTGGTAATAAAGCTGTTGATGAACACTGATCCCTGAGGAACATGTCTACTAATCAACTGCCTATTGGATTTTGTCATGCTGATCGCCACCCTTTGAACCTGACTGATTCCGACAGCTTTCCACCCATGCTCACTTTTTCAGCCTGTGTTTCACCAGCTTGACTAAAGGGATGCTATGGAAGGCTTTTGAGAGTCTTGCTGAAATTCTGATACAACAGTATCTGCAGTTATCCCCTTGTCCAGTAAGTGTGACATCTCATCTTAGAAGGCAGTCAGGTTGATCAGGCAAGATTGGCCCTTGTGAAATTCATGTTGACCATTCCCAAGCTGTTTGTGCTCCTTGGTGTTCTTGGACATGTCATTGAGGATGACTTGCTCCATCTTTATGGAAACTTGATGTTAGGTGACTGGCTTACAGAAATGCAGTTCTGCAACTGTAATCCTCCTTCTTGCCTTCCCTAAAAGTGTGAATTGTTTACATTGCTATGCAGATCACATCCTTACTGTGTCTTATTCCTGCAATCAACAGAATTGGAGGAAGAAATCAGCTTTTATTAATCTTTCTGTGGTACAGGGGGGTCCCTCTAAGCAAAAAAATCAACCCTGTATCAGCTGCCTGATTTAATTTAAAGGTCATGCTGGGTTTTGTTTATACAGTACCCAGTAGCCTGAAAGAAATGTATTGGCAGAAGTGCATGGCTAGTCTGTTCTTACATAACTAATTTTCCTAATTAATTTAGAATATTATGGTGGAAAGAAAGAAAAACTAATGACAGCATTTCTGGAAAAAAAACAAACCCAAAACAAAAAACCCAAACCCAACTCAGTGCCTAACAGTTGTTGTGTCAAAAGCTGCAGTGACCATATGAGACCGGAATGGACATCTTTCACTACCTAAATTACCTCTTATCTGGTCAGTCAAGTCCAGTCATCATCAAACAGGTCAGTTTGGGTTTTGTTTCAACATTCTCCTGACATACTTATCTTTAAGGTTCAAACAGTGACGTCCTGAGATATTTGGAAAAGATAAGCTAAATGAATATTTTATTATTTGTGAGGGAAGGAAGGTATTTATTTTGGAAGTCTGGTAGGCTTTGTATTCTTCAGGGATGCATGGTTTTCAGCTTCAGATTTCTGTGAAGGTTTTTTTACATTGCATTCCTTTGCAACATCTGGAACTGGCCTCAGAAAGTGGACAAAGGGTACAGTTCTCTGAAGCAAATTTGGAAAATTTTCTCTCCCACATTCCTGGTTTGTATATTGCTGGCTGATTTAGATAAAGTGGAACTTCACTTTGGAAAGTTTGGGAGCTCGTGATGTGTTTGTGTGGTAATAATTATCATGAAAAGCACAGCTTTACAGCATGGGTGTCCATCTGGTATCTGGGATTGCTTGTACATATTTCTCTTGATCAGTTCCTCTATGCTGGATAAGCCTTGGCCACTGTTGACAAACAGCTTTCACTTTATCTCTTACTGTTTGGTGTCAAATAGTTTCTGTGAAGTTTTAGTATATGAATCCATTTTATCTTTGGGGTTACTGGAAGCTATCTATGTGAAACATAATCGTTCTTTATGGGGCAATGGACTAGATGTTCTGGAGAACACTTCAGATCTCCGCACTATCAAGTTATATGGTAGTGTTACATAAAGATCAGATTTCATTTTGTTTTCTTACTCTCTATTTTTAATGTACCTTTCTTACGTTCAATTTTGTCTTTTCTCAAATTCATCACTATTCAGTTATTTTAGAAGCTCTTTCAATTATTCTTGGAAGACAAACAATCATATGGTCTCATTTATAAGAGAATATTTTAAAATTAAGGAAAACTTGTAATGGTAAACTGATTTGTTTTTAACTCAGGCCATAAAAAATAATTAGAGAAGCATTTTGAAGTTACAAGTAAAACTGTTACTGTCTTAAGATAAATTGCAGAGTAAGCAAGTGCACTTTGTAAGGGATTTTGCAGAATGCAGAACAAAATCTTTCTGGAAGTTGCAGAGATGCAACTTAGAATGCAGGATACGTCCCCTAAGCCTCAGCAGTATTGGCAAGCCACTGGTTGATCTTGCTGACACTTCTCATCTAGGTGGGTTCTCATCAACAATTATTATGTAGTTGTATTGAATTACTGCATAATTGAGCTCCACTGTGCATGTAATTTACCTCCACTTGACATCAATGCAATCAATTAAAATGTCAACAGTTGAAAATAAGTTCTTTAAACTTTGAGGTGTTATACAAAGCTTATTAGCTTCACTTACAAATAATAGCAACATATGACCTTTATAGGTCGGCATAACAGATGTGTTGTGATTGGTGTATTTGCTTGTTTTGCATTACTTAAAAATGGAAATAAAGTTGTTTAATAACACTCAAAGCAGATGTTGAATTTATTACATTTGTGACTGGTTTATATTCTTATGCTACATGTATCTATGCTTGAATGGGAATGTTCTCCATAGGCAAATGTGCTGCTTCTGTAATTGAATTTTAGCCAATACTTTACAGTTGTGTTGTGGAAAGAGTTTCTTACTCGTAAACTACTTAATCTGACAGAGTTTTAATCGATTAAGGTCAGACTTCATCTAAATTTTTTAATAGCAGATGAAACAGAATTTTATAGAGAACAGTTGACCCTTTTCTAAAACTGATTGACATATGCAGGGACTGTTTAATCTCTGCTGTCTTATACTTCCTCTCTAGAGAACTTGAATGCTAGGTGAGTTAGGATGACTGACTTAAGCTGAAGTTAGGGAGAAGTTCTACCCTTAGAAGGAAGAAATAACAGACAACTGAACTAAACAGAACAAACTGTACAATTTACAAAAGACAATTTATGAATTCCATGTCTGGTAAGAATTACATGTTGAAAATCCCTGACTTTGAGGAAAAAGTGCTAATGTCATCTATTCAGACAATTCATAAATTTAAAAGACATTGATTTAAAAGACAGCACATTGTTTTCAGGAGTATTTTGCTTGGTATTATTGTTGAAAGGAGACATGTTAATAATAAATTATTTGTGATTAGCCCTTGCAGACACTCATGTTTGTCTATTCAAACAACTTACCTCCAAGTAATGAATAAGATAAAGAATGCATTTAGAACTGAGGTTAACATGCTTATCTTTGAAGACCAGGGGTGGAGGAGACTAGCTTTAAAATGCAGAGGCAATTAAGAATTTTGCACTGAGGGCAATATCTAATAGTACTATAACTTGAGCTATAACATGAGGAACAGCAATTGTGAGCACTGCAGTGGGAGGTGGGCCCAGGTAGAGAAACTGCACTGCTCAGTGACAGCTCCAGGAGAAGGTGAGTGGTTGAAGAGTATTGGGGAGTCAAGAGAAAGAGTAGACTGAGATCTGTCCAAGAGGCAGACAGGACTCATGACATGGAGGATTCCCTATCCTCTCTTTACCTGGCTGAGCACAGTGACTCAAGGGACAGGGGACAATGATGACAAGTTCCTGCCTTGTGCAGCAGGAACGTCCCTTCTGTCACTGCCCCACATCCTCAGGCCCTCTGGCATGATAGGTGTGAGGCTCTGCAAGTGGAACTGGATGATAATGAGAATGATGGTCCATCTAGCACGGAGGTGTCACCAAGGTTAGTCAGCCTATGCTCCGTGTCAAAACTGCTTCCATAAAGAAAACAATCATTCTTGTAAGGGACTTCGTTATGAAGGGAACATAAGGCTCCATATGCAGACCAGATCCACTTCTTAGGGAAGTCTGCTGCCTCCCTGGGGGCTGGGTTAAAGATGTGATGAGAAAACTTCTTGCCCTGGCACAGCTCTCAGATTTTTTTCCATTGCTGGCTTTTTAGGTAGGCAGTGATGGAGCTGGAAAAAAAGTCAAAGTGCAATCAGGAGAGACTTCACAACTTTGGCAACTGATTAAGGGATCAAGAGCAGAAGTAGTGTTCACTTCTGTCCTTCCAGTTGCAGGGAATGATGAGAGAAGAAAAAGCAAGAGCCAACAGATGACTCTGAGCCCAGTGTTGTTGGCAGAATTTTGAGTTTTTTTGATCATGGTTTGGTTCACATGACCTGCTCTCTCTGAATAGAGAAGGACTGGTGGGTGATATGATGGCCGGAAGCTGTTTGGAGCACTGTGATTACAATGATTGTGAATTTTTGGTTCTTGGAGAAGTAAATAGGGGGAGTCAACAGAATGGCCACCTCAGACTTCTAGAGGGCATGTTTTGGAGTGTTTCAGAGGTGGGTTGAGAGAGTCCCTTGGGAGACAGTCCTGAAGGTCAAAGGGGTCCAGAAAGGCTGGATATTCTTCAAGAGGGAAGTCTTAAAGGCATGGGGACAGGCTGTCCCCATGTGCTGAAAGAAAAGCTGGCATGGAAGAAGACTGGCCTAGCTAACAGAGCTTTGCCTGGAACTTAGTGGGGGGAAAAAAGAGAGTTCGTGACCTTTGGAAGAAGGGGCAGCAACTCTGGAGAACTACAGGGGTGTAATGAAGTTATGCAGGAACAGAATTCTGCCCAATTTGACCTTAACCTGGCTACTATCATAAAAGACAATATAAAATGTTTTTGTAAATACATTAGCAACAAAAGGACGGCTAAGGAAAATCTCCATCTTTATTGGATATGATATGAAATAGTGACAAGGAATGAGGAAAAACCGGAAACTTTATACTTTTTTTTCCTCAGACTTTAATGGTATGTTGTTCTCCATGTATCCTTGAGCTGGAAGTCAGGGACGGGGAGTAGAATGAAGCTCCCATAATCCAGGGAGAAATGGTCAGTGGCATACTACACCACACACACAAGTTTATGGAGTTGGATGGAATCCACCCAAGGGTGTTAGAAGGAGCTGGTGGAGGTGGTCACTGAGCTTTCTGAGACCTTGTTGCTCTCTACAACTGCCTGAAAGGAGGTTGCAGGTAGGTGAGAGTTGGTCACTTCTCTCAAAGTAATAAGTGATAGGACAAGAGAAATGGCCTCAAGTTGTGCCAGGGAAGGTTTAGGTTGGATTTTAGGAAACAGGCTGCCCGAGGAAGTGGTAAAATCACCATTCCTGGAGGTATTTAAAAGATGTGTAGATGTGGTACATGGGAACCTGGTTTACTGGTGGACCTGGCAGTGTTAGGCTAATGGTTGGATTCAGTGATCTGAGAGGTCTTCTCCAATTTTAATGATTCTGTGATTTGATGAGCCTATTAATAAAATGTAAGTGAAGCAGAAGGAGCAGCTACCCTTTAAATATATATACCTTTGAATATATCTGTGTACCTATAGATTGCTATAAAATAAGGACTCACAGTTACAAATCTCAGTGAAGGGAAAATGCTCTGACTTATGGTTAGTGTGTGAACAGGTAATTACGGAACCAAAACCCAATCAAAATTACTATTTAATCTACCATCGTTTCTGTAACAGAGTTACATCCCACATGATCTAGCAAGATACAGATCCCAAGTATATAGAAGCCATAGTTTTATAGGCCTAAATCTCACTGGATTGTAGGAACACCTTGTAATGGTGTCTGTGAAAAGGAGGAATTAAAGGCTAAATATATACTTTTTTTCTGAACATAATTACAAAAACATCCTCTTACCCTATAATAGCAAATATTCATTGGGAAGTTTGTAAGTGATATTGAACTAAATTTTTGAATTCCAACTTTAACTTATTCTCAGAAGAGGAGAGTGTACTTTTAAACATTACTTGCTTGATGAATGACAGTATTGCAATCATACATAAAGAGTAAGCGGTAGTTTTTTTATACAGTGCAGGTGAGAAATAGGAGGATTAAAAGTTTTTGAAAATGACTTAAATAATAATTCTGTCAGATATTAAAATACAAGAAGCTGAAATAGATCTGTCAAAAATCTGACTTGTTTATTGTTGCGTGATAGACAAAATGACACTTTCCCAAATGAAACTAAGCTGAAATCACTTGAAATCTTTAAATACTAGTAAGAAATATACTAACATCATGAGTTTTATGAGTGTGGTGCATTTTACCCAATGCTTGAGTTTTCAAATATCCTGAAACAGTGACAGAAATCTGAATTTCTGTGCAAAACAATTGCTCTAATTCTAAGCCTCTCACTAATATTACTGGAGAGAAATAGTATTGGAGTTCAGAATGTCACAGCGGTCACGCTGACGTCATGAAGAGGTTCACACTTCAGCCAAGTTTATTAAAAGCAGTGTCTAAATAGTAATTACACTTGGCCACACTCAAGCTTACAGTTAAGTCTTCTAGCCTGCCTCTAACTACCGAAGCTGCTACTACTGTGCTTCCTATGCCTGAAGTACCTATCTCTGGCAGACAATATGTCCATCTCCTTGTAGACAATATGTCTGTCTGTCTCTCTACACAAGCAGCAGCTCTATAACACAACTATAATGTTTACATTAATCACCCAATGACCTGAGGGTCAACTCTCCTGTCCAGCCACAGATGTCAGGCCGTGTCCACGAAACACAGCCTGCTTCAACCTCACTGCCAAACATGCTTGGATTACAAGGTGCTTTGCTACTTGCATGCCACAAGAATGGAGTCCAAAAGGAGAGCTGAGTTCTTGGGATTTCAGGACTGTTGGTGAAGTTCAGAATTGATAAAGAGAAAAGGAGAGGACACACGATCAAGATGATAGTCTTGAAAGGGGCAAATGACATTCATCCTAGAGGACAAGCATATGAAGTACAACATAATAAATAAGTGTGATGGAAACTGTGATACAAAACTGGCTCTACCCTTGACCTACTAACTTTGGTAATTGTGCAGACTGAGAGGATTATATATACATGAAAATATTTACAAATTGTATTTAAAAATGCAAGAGGATTACATCAGGAAAATATGTTCTGTTGTTGAGAGATATTCTTCTATGTCACTCAAGCTTTTCCACAAATACTTTTTAATGGAAATTTCCTTCATATGGTTGTAATTATGTTGACACTTTTCTGGATTTTGACATTTCTTTGCTTCATTGAAAACACAATTTCTGGAGAATAAGAATAAGATAAAGAATAAAATGTACTTAATTAAAATGTTAAAGGCGATTCTTGATTTTTTGCTCAGGTTCATAAGATCCACATTGCTATGTGAGCAGTTTTTACAATTCAGTAGACTTGAGAATGAGCTTCCGTATTTGAATTTTTGAAAATCATCATGTTTGCAATAATTTGCTGTGCAAATGCCATTGGTGCTTTGATTTTATCATGTGCTGTAACCTCTAACTACTCAGTTTGTTTGGAAAGGCTGATTCAGACTTAGCAGAGCAAAGTGTTTTGAGCCGATTGGAACCACTGATGGTTTTGTTTCCATAGCTGGGAAATGGTGAGCGACCCATTACTCATGTTTCTCCTGCGAGTCTTCACCCTTGAATATTAAGACAAGAAAATTCCTTCTCAGCCCAGAATTGCTTAGTATTTGTTGCATGAGGGTTGAAAACCAGGATTTTCAGCCGCAAAATGTAGGTATTTACATTTTAACTGAGAGAGGCCAGAGTCATTAGTCTTAGTTATCCAGGCACTGAATGAATGGTGAAGTCCTGGAGCCAGCATCTGATGCTAGAGAGGTGGGAAAAAATTGGTTCTTCAATGTACAACAAATAGATTAAAGATGCTGCTGTGCAGATAACCGTGCTGATAGTCAAGCGTGTTATAGTGATATAAACTGTTTCCACACCACAGAAATATTTTTGCACTTTCCTTTTAACGCTGTAGCACTTTTTGGCATGTGGGAGATTTTAGTACTGGTTCTTCGTGTTTTTTTGGCTGGACAATTTTTAGGTATTCCTCAGTGGCTATCTTGATTTAAAACATACTCTACTGTGGCATCTACCGGCATGTATTATTATTGCCCTATATGAAAAATATAGATACACTTTACTATGTAGGAAACTGTCAGGATAATGGCCAGGGCTCACAGTAATTGTGTACACTGTATACATTTTCGTATGTTCTTTATGTATCAAACAACTTAAATCTAGTGTTGACAACTTCTTCTATAATGGAGATGAAATTTTTTATTCAATTGTTGCTTGACTGTACAATTGCCCAGGCCAAGGTAACTGAAGGGACTGGGAAATTTTGGTGCCCTAAGCTTCCTTTGCAGTTGCCAAGCAGAAGTCTTGATCATGCAGAGCCCTGCCGTGCCATTGTGGGGGCCTGTCTCCTCCCTCAAACTGTAAGAAAGCTTTGGACAACTAGCTTAAACCAGATGCTGGCTCTAAAATAGCCAGTGGAGGTTAGAAACTGCCCACTTTGTTGGACAGATTTCAGACATTTTGTTGACAAAACAGTTTTGAATTAAATATTTTACCATCCAAAATGCATTTTGAAGTTCTTTCAGGTAATTCTCAGCTGTGGTTGCTGCCATTTCCCTCTGGGGAATACAGTAACACAAATTTATTCAGTAGTTTCCAAGTAACAAAACCTGCTTTTAGGTGTCTTAAATCAGCAAAACTGGGGATTCAGTGCTTGCTTTGTGACTTGAGGGACTGAATGGTGCTACCCAAGGTTGGAAGGTTGTCACTGTGCTGTGCCTGCCTGCTCAGTGCAGGGGAGGGCTCTGTCCTTCAAAGCTGTGGGAGATGCCCCCTCGACTGTCAGGGCTCTACCCTAAGGAGCTTTGGCAGCCACTGCGGTGGTGCACACATGCACTTCTTGAAATGTGTCTCGAGCAAGGTGGAAGTTTTGAGTCTAGAAGTTGCCTAGGGACTTTGCAGAAGGTGTTTGGATTGAATTCAAAAATAGACGTGGAAGAGGGCCCACAAAATTGATTTTATTGAAGCAAACTTCTGATGAGTGGAACGGATGACTTTTCTCGGGGGCTCACTTCCAGACCAGCGGATGAAGCAGACGGGTCACTATATTTGAATGAATTGAACTACAATAATTATAAAGCAAAATCTGTTGTCTTAGCTTTTAGCTTAGTTTTTTTAGCTTAGTTTTTGGACAAGCCAGGGAGAAATGTGAATATTTGATAGTGTGTATGCCTATCGTCTTCGGTGGCAAAAGTACCTGTGGAGTTGAACTGTGTCGTGCCTGAGGGCAAAAAAAAAAAACAAGCCAGGGAGTTGTTTTACAAATGAAATGTTTCTTGCTTTGAATCTGCAGTTTAGTGGGCTGTAACATGATCAGTCAGTAAAATAAATGAGTTTATTGCATTAACATATTTTGTACTGTTTCTTTCACAAAAAGACCTAACCCTTTGTGTTGTTTACTGCTGTCATCTCTGACTTAGGTCTGAGAGTTTTAAGTAAACACAGAAAGCATTTCACAGCTCATGAGGCTGGAGTTTCTAATCTCTATGCAACTTTAAGTTTTTTTTTACAATTCCTTTTGTTTACATTGTAAAAAGAATTCAGAATGGTAATTAGTGAAAGTAAGAATGAAAGAATTCAGTGTATTTTCATATATGATTATTAACAGCAATTATGAAATATATTCCATAGAAAATGTATGGGTTTGTTATTGCCTCAGTAATATAATATATTTCTTTGCATAGTTTGTTACTAAAAAAAAAAAGATTACCTTTAATTCCCTTTGTGTATACACTAAGCATATTTGCCCGTTATCACCATTTCAAATAAGTATTTTAATTTTCTGTAAACAGCATAAAATGATTGCAATTTGAATTAATTGCCTCCATGTGATCTGGTTTGTTGAAACACTACAGCTTTAAAATCTGAAAGCCATTCTCATGCCTATTTCACAGCATGAGATTTTACAGTAAATTGTAGAACATATTTAGAGAAAAATACAGGACTGTAATTTGAAATATATTCTTTCTGTACTAAATTGATCTGTTTATTATTTCTTACTTTTTAACAAATTACTAAATTTCATTATAAAGGTCAGAAAAGTGTTGAACATATTAGTATTATCTTGTCAGAAAAAAACCCATAATTTTTGATTTAAAAAAACCCACTGATCAGAATACTGTAAACTTTAAAAGTAAGTTTCCCATATCTAAAAATTATTATGATATTGTATTATTGTATGTGGAACTCTGTATGTTTAATTTTTTTTTATATTTTAACCTTTTTTTACTGACTAAAGGAAAATTTTTCCTTTCTACAGCTGTTCATAGGTTTTATGGTCAAAACTAGTTTTGAGTAATACAATGGAAATTTCATGGAACTACATTTGTACCGTCACCAAATAATATAATTAATTCAGTGCAAAAATAAATTTGAGTATAATATAATTATAAAAATAAACTTTATAATTAAGTGCAGTGATCTTATTTTAAGGCAATTTACTGGATGTGAATAGTCTGTTAGCTGAAGCGGAAGCACAGGTCGAATTCCATGTGCTTCATAATCTGATCTCAGTGTACAAAATCTTTGGAGCAGTATAAGCATATGTGTAAATTAATTATTTTAACATTCAAATTTTATAGTATAATTGCTCTGAATCAGAAACCTCAGACATAAGCTGTTCCATCAGGGAGGCGAAATACTGGTAACAGTGAAATCCAAAAAGCGTGCAAGAAACAGTTTATGAATCCAAAGACAACTCATGTGGTGTTCCTGCAAAAACTAAAGGGGAAAAAAAAAAAAGGCAGAAAACCCCACTCCTTAAATCCTGCCTTATAATATGAAAGCTCCATGCTTTTGTTGGACAGCTGAGATGGATGAATTGTATTTTAAGATTGGCTACTGGTCCGAATACAGTCAAACTTATACTATTCAGTATTGTCACAAAAAAAAAAGTTATCTGCAGGCCCAAGTTTCGGTGATTAAATCCTGGAAGGCCCCTTGGGTGGCTAGCATTGACTGGTGTTATTCCAGAGAAACAAGCATTGCATTTGATTTATGAAATACTCAAGTAGAAATATGATGTATCTGTCCTTTGGCCTAAAATAGTTTCAATATTTTTCTTTAAGATGAGCTGTAAAAGATATGTAGACTCTTATATTTTAATATGTGTACAAGTCATGGCTAGATCCAAGACATTAATGGTAAGGAAAGAAGGAGACAGATGAAAATCACTGAGAACCTGGAGGAGGAATAACCATTCAATTCCACTGTTTTGAGGCTTCTAGTATTTAGTCCCTGCAAATCTATTATTTTAGTTAGGCAGGAAGCTAGTTACATGCAACAATTTCATTATTTAGCAAAAGAGATAAAGTGCCTCTATTTTAGGACTGGCTGTGGATTTTTTTGCAAAATACTGTTCTGTTAGAAAATGCTAATATCAAATATTTTTGCCAGTTTTACCAGGTTTTTTCAGGGAGTAGTAGTTCTGTCTTTTCAGTTGGGATTTCTGACAAACTTGGTGTTCTTGATTGAAAGTTTCTTTCCTGGGCTGTTTCTCTGTTTTGCATTCACAGCCATTGGATAAAATGTATATATGAGGAGGAACAGAAGCTGAGGAGCTGCCATCCCCAAGATGAGCACCCTGGCCCCAGGCAGAAGTGCCATACTTGTTCAGTGGCTTTGTGACTTTTGGGGTGTCACAAGGAGAATGCTCCTCTTTCCAATTTCACCCCTCTCTGTGGCTATTTATTAGGGAAGTTCTGTATTCATGTGAGTACTTAGAAAAATCAGTCTTTCTTGTTTGCTTATTTGGTTTTTATTTACCTTTTGCAGAATAGCTACAACTACCCTACATGGGGATTAGGTTCCAAGCATTAGATTCTTACTGGCCTTCATTGGGAATACCATTTGACTGAGAATAAGAAATATTGAGTATAAAAAGCTAACATTGAACAGCCTTCCGTATACTGTAGGTGTCAAATTCAAGTCTGCAGTATATGCATATATCTGAATCAATCACAATATGTATTAATATTGATGAAATTAATGTGATTATATGCTAATAAATATATTGATGGAGTTATGCTCTGTTCAGTCCCAAAAGGCAGAAGTGAAAGGAGAGAAAATATCTCCAAAGTATGAATTGTAACTCCATCTGTTGCTATGTGTTGAGTCAGAAAATTGTTCCCATTTATCCAGAATGCTTCAGGTAAGCAACTTCATCTTTCAAATAAATTGAGAATATTTCAGATGAGCAAGGAACTGGTAAGTAATGCAGAAGAAATAATCCATTCAAAATGAAATTACATCATCAATGTTGCATTTTAACAACATCCCTTAAGAGGAATCCTACTTGGTTAAACCAAAATTGATAAATCTAATTTTCTTTAAGGCAAAATCCTCTAATTATTATGTATTTATTCACTGTCTATATTCAGAATACTAAGAAAAGGATTTCTCATACAAGTGAGCGTGGTGGGATTAAGTGACTAAATGTGGATATTACCATCTTTGCAAAAGTTGTAAAGAAACTTTTAGTGATCTTTAAAAATAGAAGTTCTGATGTAGCTTTGAGTAGGAAGATCTGAACTCTCATATTCATATGGAAGTTTGAGCTACTGGAGGGAAACATCTGCTTCTAAATACTACATGTAACATTATAGGTGGGTTTAGAAATTTTGAGAAGCAAATGGGTTAACCCAAAATAAATTATATCTTATATTTTACTTATATTTTTGTATTTTTAATAGAAAATAAATTACAGGAGAAGCTTCACAAGTTATCATATCACCTAATGATTTTTTTTTTCTTTATGGTATTTTTGATTACCTGCAGTCTTCATTCACCTTTAAAGCTGGATATTATACCAACTTTGAATTCCAGCAGGTAGCCAAGAAACTTGGAAGATCTGGAGACCTTTCACCATCTGTGCACTGACAACATACATTGTCTTGTATTTTATATCCATGAGGAATTTACCACCTTTGACAGTGGAATACGGACTGGAAAGAGAGGGAAATATGAGTAGATTTTTTCAAGTCTTGTTGTCTCCTTTCACTGTTATCAATGGACACTCTCACTAGGTACTGCAGATTTTGTATTCGTCCAGTGTGGTATTGCATAGTTTCCACAATAACTCCATTCAACTGTGAACATTTGTTTCATCTCTGCAACTACCTGTTTAAACACAGTCACTGCAATGAGGTTGCATGGATTTGAATTTTTCTTCTTAATTGCTCAGGTGGGATGAATCTAAAAATTACATCTCTAATCTATTCACTCCAGGCCTCCTTCATAGTCGGTCAGAGTAAACATCTTCAAAAAGCAACAGTTTTCATTTTGGAGTAAATCTCTCTACGGAAAGATTTGAAACTCTTTAGCAGTGCCTGAGAATTAAAGATTCTCCCTGATTGTCTCCTAAAATAACTGTCTCCCTTACAAGAACATGAATAGCATTACTTGCTTTTTGATAGTAATAAGCCAATGAATTACACAGAACTGTTTTTCCCCCAAGTGATTCTTTAGTTGGGGGAGAAATCAGAAATAAGTCTTTCAAACAGCTGTTTTCAAGTGCAAACAGTGATCATTTAGCAAAATTATATTAAATAATTAAGAAAACCTTCAGAAGATGCTGGCGGAAGAAAACCATTTTACTCAATAAGAAAACTGCAAACCAGCAACTTGAATTTCAGCATGTTCTGGCCACTGTGCCACACCAAACCTCAGCCATTACTTTGTTTGGTGACAGAGTCTTCTAGGCTGAAGTTGTTTATTAACCACTAAAAGCTAAGCTTTTCTTTCTCTGTATAATTTGTGGTGACCATTAAAATAAATAGAAATGCCTCAAAAAATTATACACTGTTCAGAGAAAGCTGCCTAAACCTCTTTTTGTAGAGCATTCAAAATAATACTGCTTTTATGATGGACAGAAAACTATGCAGCCAACAAAACCCGTAATTTCTGGAGTATCTTTAAATTCATAACAGATACAAACCATGAAAATAATTTACATGTGAACTTTATTTTCTGGCTTTTTTTTTTCAATCACAGAAGAAGACATTTGTGAACATGTTTCTTGTCTTGTTCAAGAAAAAGTACCATGTCAGACACTTAAACTGGATCTTTAGCAATATAAACCTATGTCTGCAGGATTCACTCTTATAATTGATAGCAAAATTTGTTGACTATATTTCTACTGGTTGACAAGTAAAAATCACACCAAATACTGTGAGAAAAACTCCATAAAAACTCCTGTACCAGCTCAGTTTTTCTCGACACTGATTTTCTGTCTTCATAGCTCTGAAATCTCTCCTGAAAGAATGGAGTACTGATTTTCTTCAGTTACTGTGCTCTGATAAAAATTTTTGTCAGGCTGATATTTCCTGAAACTTACCTTGTCATTGAAGTTGCTGGGCTTTACACAGCAAGTGCAGATTGTGGCAGATTAACCTGACATATTAGATCCTGACATTACAAAGTCTTGTCAGTACAAGAACTGCAAGGTATATGATGTAGAGATTGCCGTATGTTGGGTCTCAAAAATGTTACCAAGTTGTAAGAGTAGTGTTTCTTAAGACTTTGTTAGATCTTAACACTCGTTAAAAATTAGAATTCTATAATGAACCTGGATGACATTCAGAGTCTCAGAAACAGAGTTCAGTCTAAGTTCCTACATGGCTAGGAACTAGTAACTTTTTAGATAAGCTTATAAGTGATCAGTTGGACTGAGAAGGAAGTGCTGGTGTTATCAGGAACCTTTATCTCGGTTGTGTATCCTGCAGATGGATGAAATGACAAGTGAGTTTGGAGAGGCCCTTACTGTAGAAGTAGTAAGGACTTTGTTGTAGAGGACAAATGTATGATCTCATGTGGAATACTGTATCTAACTGTGGTCAACTAGTTTTTAAAATAAACGCTGAAACCAAACGATGTGAGTGAGGGTCTGCTAGGGTCAGAAGCCTCTTGAGAGCCTGGTGCATGAAAATAGTTGAATAGTACCTGCCTTCTTCCCACTGTCAAAATGGAGACTACAGGAATGTAAGTCCTGTATATAAATTTACTGGGGAAATTAGCAAAGGTAACCAGCAGGAGTAATTATTAAAGTAATGCTGTGGAAAAATAACGTATGAGTGAATTTGAAATTAGAAACTAGAAAAAGGGCTTCAAGATGACCTGTCATACAGGAGTGTGGATAAAAAAGCCGGTAACTGCCTTATCACCACAGTCAGTACAGTCAAATATATGCAATTTGTTGTAGAAACTATGATCTTCTGTGATGTCCGAGATAGGACTTCAGTTCTGAGACCTTACTAAGTCTTGTGTCCTTATGCTTTCTTAGAAGTTTGTGAAAAAAACAAAACAACCCTTTAGCTGAACATGGCCTGGTGGCCTGATTTATTGAGAGGAAATCGGACGCATGGGCTGACTGGGTATGGCATGACTGGGTAACTGTTGTTTAAAAATGTGTTTTGATTTTGTGTTTGCCCAGCTGGAAGAGCACATCAGTGCACCTAATCCCTGATTTTTTCCATCAGTAATGACTTTATGTGACAGGAAGTCTGATTTGAGCAGTTGTGAGTTTGACCATCAGCAAAGGAAATGGACCTAAATAAAAGCTCAGACTTTCACAGATTTCGGCGTTTTGGTTTCTTTCTTTATGCTTCTTCTTGTATGTAATGTATCACAGTTTGTGATTGCAAGAGACTAGAGTTTTTGCTACTATACAGTTNTTTCATTCATGGTAACTGTGTGTTGAGTGCTAACTCTGTGCCTGAAAAGAAGTAAATTATGCAAGGTGCTTCATGGTAACTAAGGCAGCTATGTAGATATTTTACTTACTTTCTTCATTAAAAAATTTTCCTGTAAAATTGATAACATTGGCAGAAGACATATATTAGGTTATGTAACGTATTTATAGTTTTGATTTTAAAGCAGTAAGTTCATTAGTGGAGTGAAAATTACAGTTGTATAAATGATATAGTGTAAAAGTAAAGTTCACATAGCTATTTTAAATATGAAATTTATTTAAACAATCAGTTCTAAAACATAGACCAAGCTAAATATTTGGGCTTAATCCAATTAAAACTTCAGTGAGACTCCTAGAGTATGCAGTTAACATCTACCTTTATGTTTCTCAATTGTGTAAAAATAATTAATTCTGTTATGTTTCTGTTCATAATGTTGCTGAATATGTCACAGGTCCCTTGCATTTGTTTTTATACATGCATTTCACTGACACTTCAAAATCAGATCAATAATTTTGAGTTGTTTGTTCTGTCATAAAGATAAACTAAAAATTTCACAGCCTCTGAAATATGTTATTCCTTGTCTTACTTTTTAAACCAGTTTTTAAATTAAGAGTTGTAACTGTTTATGGTTTAATTAAACATTTTAAAATGAATGTGTTTCATTTGCAGTACATTTCTTGATCACTTGGTGCAGTGAGTAACTGTAGCTGAAAAAAGTAATGAAATATTAATTTCTTATTTTCTTAGAGGTCTTGTTTTCATTTATTTTGTTTTCAATTTCTTTTACAGTGGAATAGCAATGTAGCCTGTTTGAATAGTAATTTAGAAAATGTAGTGAAAACTGCTCAAAACTATAAAAAAATGCACCTTTCTAAGAAAGAAGGAAAGCTAATTATTTGAAGAAAGTTGATAAAATAATTATTTCATACTTTTAAAGTCAGCCTGTACCCAAAATCTCAATCTCCAGTATGATTTATTTAGTGTTTCTGAGTATTTTTTTGCACATACCTTTATATTTTCTGTAAAACATCATTACATTTCCCTCCATTTAAATTTTACACTTTTTCTGTAGAATAAAAATTGCCTCTGTTCTCACCAGTCAACTTTTGTAACTATTACTTTGTCTTTATGTGAGAGAAAATTTGTTATATGAGTTTAAACTTTGCACTAGGATTCTTCTACCTGTGGATTTGAATCATTAAGCAGCTTTCTCTAAAATAAATATGTAAGTAAAATGACAGCTTGGTTTAAAGAATACACTATAAAATTTCTTACACCTTTGTTTCAAGTAATCTAATAATTCCCTCGTGCTCCGACAGTGTTTTGCGAAGATGATAATGTTAAAAAATTCAATGGAAAAGTACTAGGTAAGCCCTGGCCCTTTCATGGGAGGACAGGATAGTTCCACTGTACTTGTCTCTCCTTGGCTGTATGGCCAAGCTGTGAGTTTGCCCTGGTGAAGGGTGTGATGACAGAGTGACAGCATCGTTCTCACTGTGCAGCCCCAAAATGCAAATGCTTTGATATAAAAAGGGAAATGTGCTGGTTTAAATTGTTTAGTAACAGCAGCTGAAATTGCTTTTTCTTTGAATGTCATTAGTTTGTGTTGAACTAAGTACCTTTATTAGGATTTTACTGAGCCATATGTATAGACTGACAAGGCTGTCTTTGCAAGAATCTCTCAGCTGCCTCAACAGCTGTAAAAGTAAAAATACCACTCACTGACTATTAAAACTCTTGGCAGAAAATCCTTCCAGTCACTTCTGGCATGCTGAGTGTAACCAGGAGATGTTTTTACAAAATACTTAAATAAGTAATTAGAATGGTAGGTGATAAATGATGATCTAAAAGTATAAAATCTGAATATATTGGTAGGATATTTTTAGCTTTGTTAGTAAAAGTTGTAAGATGTAATTAGGAGAAGGATCATCTTTACTGAAAAGCTTAACAAATGTTTTTTATATTGCTCATTCATGCATAAAAATGACCTGTGATCTGAAAACATTTTTGCAAAAGAATAATTTTGTGGAGGCACTTTAGTTCCATTGATTTCGGATTATTCACCTGTGTTAATGTATGTGTAGCAGTTTGCAGGATCATTTGCTGAACAGATGAGTTAGTAATGCTGAATAACTAAATAAAGCAAGAATCTTCAGACACTCATGGGCCTGGGAAATCATTCTAACTGTGGGGCTTTGGGCATGCTTTTAGAAAGCGTGTGTCCTGGTGCAAATATTCCTAATTCCCACTTAAGAAAGTGCACAGGAACCTTGGACTATCATATAGAATNAAACTTGGACTATCATATAGAATAACATAATTTGTAGTGAGCGTGCTGTATGGTGGTTTGCTGCTACACAGAAGAAATAACTTTTATTTGAATAGTTTTGTCATATTCTGGGTATATAATGTATAGCATATATAATTTTTAGGAAAGACCTTAGACTGTTTCAGCTATGGTGCAGCAATGATTGCCTAGGAAAAAAATAGTATTTCTAGTACTTGTGGCAAAGAGATGGGAAGTGACCATCTAGTGGATTGCAATTAATTGTCAAAAACCTGACTTGCCAAAGAGCTTTGTTATGGCCAGTTAAGGCAGTGGCATATTCTATAACCTGGAAGTCCTCTTACATCCTCTTACATCCTCTTTTGAGTGTATACACCTTGCATCATTTATTTGGTGGAGAGCTGCACTGGCTGCTGCACCACATGCCCTAAACAATGCAAATTATACATTTACTGGGAGGAACTTAATTTCTGTCAGTGTGGTATTCTGAATTGAATATATTTCAATTCTAGTCCTAGACACCACTGGAGTGGATTTAAATTGTGTAAAATTTTAACAGAAAGTCTTAACTTTTTTGATTAAAACATAGGATAGGTTGGGAAAAAAAGAAAATTACTTTTTTTTTGTTTACCTTCTGTTGTGCAAAAAATAAGCTGTTTTACACAAACACAATGGTGTTTTTGTTTGTTCTGTGGGTTTTTTGTTTGCTTTGTATTGTAAATATCAGGGGA
>WEIV01025757.1:24576-72293 GCA_013390005.1 Calyptomena viridis
TGTATCCACATATATCTCAACTCAAAAATATCTTGTGGGTGTATTGTATAGTACTTTTGTAGCTCATAGAAGTGATTATTCATAAGAAGGTGATATATATATGTTGTCAAAGCAAATTATGTTTAAAGCATGTAGCATTTGGTGCTTGCAGCTGTAAAGGAAAGTACTGTACTATAATTGAGAAACATATGAAAACTGCAGATGCTTCACTTTCCTGTTATTGAAAGTAAATTGTTCAGATTAGGCATGCTTTTTCAGTAGGAACCAAAGAAAAAGACCTTTAATCTTTATTTAGTGACAGCTTTATTACATAAAATCCACCTTTTATAAAATGGGGTTTGATCTATTACCTCTTTGGAAAGCTGCTTTTGAAAATCTTTAACTAAGCTGTAATATAAAAAGTAGATTTTGTTGTAAAAGTTATTATGTTCATTATTAATCTATAGTAGGTTTCCTCTTATTCTTACAATAGCAGATAATTTACAGTTGAAAATCCATATGGGGAAGTAATAGATAATATAAATATAACAAGCATCAACAAAGTGATCTAGAGTAAGTTTTTGTTACTGTTTGGGCTCCACACTTTAGTGTATGGCAACAGCATAAATAAATCAGAATAAAAATATCAGAACAGAAAGTGAAACTCTAATGTGGTAAGAGTTTTCTCTCTGAATAGTTCTTCAAGTGTATATGTGGTTTTTAAAATTTTATAATTTATAGATGAGATGAAAAAATTCAGAGTTCTAATTGGCTGAACTGACCACAATTTAATTAAGTCTTTGCTATTTCATTTGTAAGTCTCTGAATATAAATTTTGTGGTTATTGTCAGCAAAAAAATAAGTAGTCTTGCATGAAAAAATATTTCTACAATTTGCCTTGTGTAATGGACTTTAACCTTATGTTTAGTCTTTTTCTATTACAATAGCTATAATATGAAAATAAATACTAAAATTTCTATCAAACTCTTCCTATTCATATTACTCTTCAGTAGCAAATTTTTGTTTGTGATCCTACCGAAAATAATTTCCTATACTGAAACAGGACTTGTAAAATCAGTGTTCTCATATAGTAGTCATTTGACATTCTTGTAGCTGTTAATTTTTTTGGATACTTGTAGTGTTGCAAACTAAGAAAAGAGTGGGAGAGACCCTTGGGACAAAAAATGTTGCAGAAATAAATTATTTTTAAAGGAAGGTTTTCTTACTTAGAAAGTATTCTACAGAGCTGTATAAATTAAAAAAAAAAATTCTTTTTACTGATCTTAATCTATGCCAGCTAAAGGGGAAAAATGAAATAGATCCTAGAAATATGGAAGTAAATAGTGTGAGACTGTAATAGGGATTAAGTATGAGTTTGAATTCGTTTGACTTGCTAGCTATGCATTAAATATACACATTTACCAGTACTTGCTTACCAAAGTGTTTGCATTTGAAGATTTGTTTACTATGGCTGTAATGACAGAATGATAGAAATTCCCTTCAGAGGAGACAGTCTTTGAGTTACTGGAGCAAGAAACTCTTTAACTATTTTCTTATTGGCCAGATGCCTAAAAATACTTTCCCTAAACTGTGCGTTGGATTGCCTTATTTTTCTGTACATTGCAGAAGGATGAGTAATGTTTTGGGTTTTTTTTTTCAGTAAGGCCCAACAATGGATTTATTTCCTTATTTTATCCTTTTTGTATGATTGTGTATCTCTATAAATGTCTGCAATTCTCAGTCATGAGTTTTACACTCGGAACCCTGATTTAGCAATGATTACCTGAATCTCTGATAAGAGGGAAAGATACACATAAAGCTAAAATAATATTGGGTAGAGTTTTCTATATTAGCATACCAGAATATTTGGGGAAATATAGCAAGTGTACCCAGTACTGGAGGATACATTTCACATATGAAAAGGCAACATCCATCAAGTCTTTGGTTTTAGCATCTATTCTGAAAATCAAGGCATGAGATTGTTTTGAAGTGATACGTGGTATACATTTGACTGATTGCTATAACTTTCAAGAACAGATTTTTAGTGAGACCTGTGCTCTTAAGTTGTTTTGAAAAGTCTTCTTAAGTGTGTATTAAACATCAAATGTTAGATGAAATAGTGTGACCAATTAAAATGTCTTTATAGAGTATAATAATGTGTTTTCCAGGAAGCTTTGAGTTAAAATCAGGCAAATTAAGGTAATTGGCAAAGGTCATGTTGAATAACTGAGGTCTGAATTTGGCCTCAGCAGTTAGGAAGCAGAGCATACCATGAAGAACAGCAATCCAACGTTTTGTCTGATTTTTTAATCTTAAGAAAATTGGATACATTAGACTAATAAGTATATCTGTTGCCGTTTATTTTTCTAATATTTTACTTCCGTTGACTTTTGGATGTTATGGATATCCTACTAAATAAGTATGACTTCTTATTGATTTTCCAAACTGAACTTAAACCATTTTACACTGAACCAGAAATCCCATTCCTAGTACTTTGCTTCCAAAACCATTTAATTTTTAAGTTTCTTTATAATGTCTTCCCTTGAAAGACTTCAAATTGTTTAAACAATCTCTTTGAAATATCCAGGGACTTAGTGAAGGCTGTAAGCTTTCATTTCCCTATTGTGCAAGAGTGCTTTGGGCTAGTATCAGCCCTTATATGCCCAAGCAATATGGAGTAAACCCACTTATTTTAAAATTTTGACCTTCTATCACTCTTTCAAATACTGTGGTACACTTGTTCTTGTAGGCTTGTTAGTCTACTAATTAGTCTTAAAAAGAGCTGGGAGTTTTGTATTTAATATTCTCTGTCATGTTTCTCTACAATGTGGCTGCACAGGTGCAAAAAATACATCACAGCAATATATACAGCAGATGTGGCCATATCATATGTGGGATGAAGTGGACTCGTTTTGCCTACAATCGCACTTGTACCAGCAGGTGTGAACAAGAATGTGTGAAAAATCGCCTGTTTGGTGGGCTGATCATTTGACTTTAAGTGCTTTTCCAGTGCAAAAGGGAATATTAGTTAGAAATATGTCCATAGACATACCTTTTTTTTTTATATCAAGATATGTATCTTGCTAGCACCGTGATTTTTCAAAGTGTGATGGCATCTACTGAAGAATGTAATCTCATTTGCTCAAATGACAGTTGCTAAGTTAATGCCATCAAGCAGGCAGTTTCATCTTCTGTAGATTTGTGAAAAAGCTTGGTTTGATTCAGATTTAAAGGACACAATTGAATATATAGTCTCATAAATTAGAACTGATTCCAAAGAGAAATCAAACTCCTGTGACCTGATAAGTTTTTTAAGTTTATTAGTTGTATTATAAAAACACCTGGTAGTAATACACTGGGAGTATTGCAGTAAATATTTTTGGTGAAACTAATGAACTTTCTCTCCTACCTTCATCTGGGATGAGCTGTTACCACAGAGCTGGTTACAACGTAAATCTAAAATCTCTTACACGTAATGGTCTGTGTCAGGTACTTGGAAACAGCCATGCAAGACTGAGAGGCTGCGGGTCTAGAACATACCTGCATGTTTGGTGGTAATGCAACTTGACAAGTGGTCTGGGCAGTCAGTTTTGGGATGGTCCAAAAGATTGCCTTGTCTTATTGGTCAGTTACAGCATGGGAATCAAGGACTGCTTAGTATCAAAAATACCCTTTGCCAGCAGGTTAGAGTAGGACATCATGATCTACCTCATGGATAGGTAAAGGATTTAATGCTCTCTACTTCCCAGCATTTTGTACTAACGTGAATCTTTCACTTTACAAAGAAAAGAGTTCCTGAAAATGGAGCTCGAAAATATTTATATTGTTTGCATATTTTTTTTACCTGAGATCCTGCTCACACTCTGAAGTTTTCTGGGTGAATACTTCACTAATAAATGTAATGACACTATATGCAATTATACAATTGCTTGGACTTTTTACTTCCATCTATCTTTCAGAAATATCTATTTCACAATGTGCTGAAGTGGTAGCTGAAGTGAAAGGTTACAATCTCAGTGTGTTACAAATACCTTTTATACTGCGAAATATCATGATGTGTAGAAAGCGCAGTAAGTAGAGTTAGGCTGCCATGGACTGCAAGGCAACATGCATTCAAAACAGTTCATCGGTCTGAGAAAATACTTAACACTTTTCTGTAGAAAAGCGTAGCTCTTTAACTGTTTTCCTTGTGGGCCTGGCAGAAAAGGACCGGTAGATAATACTTCATCTTCCATTTTGCTGAGCCAAGTACAGGGGAAGTTGGCCAGGATGTCTCAGTTACTGCAGTCCATAAAGGAGAGGCCAGGAGGAGACATGTTTTGTCTCTTCATTTGTCTGCTTTGGAAAGCAATACGTATATATGCTAAAAATATGGGGAGAAAGGGAGCTGATAATTACCATTAACATCAGTTTGATCTGTCAAAGTTATTTCCACATCTACTTGTTCCACATTTATGCAGTCCATGCCATCACTCTGGGACTTTAGAGTAAGAAGATTGAAACCCCACTATTTGCTTATTAAGGCTGATAATGCTACATATTTACAGGTTACTTTCAGATTAATATGGTGTATTAAGTATTTTGTGCCCTACTAGATCAAGTAATGAAACTCTCACAGTCATTATCAAATCTGATCTCCAAGTAGAATACAGGTTGTAAGGTTTTGAGTACAGCATGGATTTGACTTGGGGTTTGTAGATATGCAAATCCACTTGAGTTCAAATTCATAATTGTGCCTAATTGCTTAATGCTTAGACAGAGTCTTAATAGTCTAGTTCCAAAGAAGTTTGAATATTATGTTCATGTATCCAACAAATAATACACACTCTTAGAATATGTAATATTTCCGTATGTTTAAAAGTGGCACTCTTACTTTGTTCCTAAAATATTTGTTTCTTGGCAGCAGGTGTCTGGATGTATAGTAGATGTACTAAATATAACCTGCCTATGATTTAATGCAGCACATATGTAGAAAATGAAAATAACATTAATACAAGTTGTTATTTTAATATGGACCTTTGGGCAAAAAGAAGCACTATTCTGGTCTTGACTACTTATTCAGTGATATAAATAGAAGGTTTGAGTTTCCAGGACTGTCAGTCTAGCTAAGTTCATTTGACCTCAACTTGGGATGCAAAAATCCTGAAAATAATGGCCTCACTAATATATATTCTGTATTTCTGTTAACAGGAGGAATGCTTTTTGAATTTAGAAGCTCCTATTTCAAGAGTATGTGGCTATGACACTCCCTTCCCTCACATCTTTGAGCCTTTCTACATCCCAGACAAATGGAAATGCTATGATGCTCTTCGAAAAATGATTAACTACTGATCAGTAGTGCAGGTGAGAAATAACAACTTATACTGATGGTTTAGCTGTAGGGATTCTGACAGAATAACTGCAAGGTTTGGGGCTATAGGGCTACTCTCTATTTGTTTATCTATCTATTTATTTATAAGAGTTGCCTCTTATGGCTTTGGGCCTTTAGTCTTAAAGGCTTCTGAATATTTTTAACTACTGCCATTGAAGTCAGTGTTTAAAATTAATCACCTGCTTAATCAGTCTGAAAATTAAATGTCTCAAATCCTGAGAAGTGAAAAAAATGTAAAGTGAAAGGAGTACTAACACAGAATATATTTTCATCTGTATCAGAATGCTTAGAGTTACTTCATAAGCAAACCGTAGTGTTAAATTCTATAATTTTTCACTCCTCGTGGTGGCCTGTAACCCCACGAGGTACTAATAATATCTGATTTTCTCCGAATATTGGCTCTACATTGCAAACCTACATTGACCATTGAAAATATGTGAAATATCTGTAGTGTCTTACAGTCCTGTTCAAGTACAATTATAAGACTAATCAATATTTATTCTAAAAATAATTTTTAAAATAATCTTTTATGTAATTTAGTCATACTTGAAGATTTTTGTTTGCAGAGTACCAAGACTGTGGAGTAATATATGTTTCTATTACATGTCTGTTAATTGCAGTCTGTAACATCTTTGTCTGTTTCATTGTAATATAATAGTAAATAGCATTTGACTGTGTGGTGGCCAACTGGGACTTAGTGTTGTGCATTGCTGTGGGACAACAACTGGTGTTTAATGATCGAAGTTTAACAGTTCAGAAAATGTGTCAACACAATGTGTTCTCTACTTCCTTTAATTGAGCCAACTAGCCTAGTTTTTGACATACGGTCTTGATGGATCTTGTACATCTGAACTAAAAAAATAAGAAAACAACAGGGCTGTTTTTCTTTGGAATAAGGAGAATCTATAGCAGGCAGTCAGGAAGGAAATTTTAAGCTGTTGACACCAAAGACAGGAGGGCCAAGGTAGGCCCTATATTAGGAGTGCCATCTTCTGTCCATTTTATCTGTACATTAAACTGTGAATTAAATTTAGGGCCATGGATAGAAGGTTGTCAGTACTATAATGTTAGTATCCTTTATAAGCATAGTTACTTTCGGGAGACATTTTTGCATTCCACTCTGTTTCCCTCAATAGCTGATAGTGGAGTGCCTGTATGAGAAATGGGAATACTACCACTGAGACAGTGTCTCCAAAAAATAATGTAGTTCCACTTTTCTCAAAAATCACCCATTACTGACGTACCAGAGCATTTCATAGAAGCATAAAATATGCTGAATTGGAAGTGACCCATCAGGATCATTGAGTCCAACAGGACATACCAGAAGTCATACCATGTGCCTGAGAGTGTTGTCTAAACACTTCTTGAACTCAGATAGGCTTGATGCTGTGACCACTTCTCTTGGGAGCCTGTTCCAGTGCCCAGCCACCCTCTGGGTGAAAAACCTTTCCAGATACCAAACCTAAACCTCCCCTGACTCAGGTTCATGCCATTTCCTCGTGTCCTGTAACTGCTCACGAGATCAGTGCTGACCCGTCTTGCTTCCCTTCATGAGAATGTTGAAGACCACAGTGAGGTCTCCCTCAGTCTCCTCTTCTCCATGCTAAATAAATCAAGTGACCTCAGCCACTCGTCCTACAGCTTCCCCTCAAGGCCTTTCACTATCCTTGTGGCCATCCTTTGGACAGTCTCTAATGGCTTAATGTCTTTTTTATACTGTGGTGCCCAAACTGCAGACAGTACTCAAGGTGAGGCCGCATCAGTGCAGAGCAGAGTGGGACAGTCACCTTGTTTGGCTCGCTGATGATGCTGTGCCTGATGCACCCCATTTCCTTAGAAGCAAAACTAAAGCTTTTTTCTGATCTGTGATCTTTTTTTTGTAGAATATGTAGTCAGTGCTCTCTTTTTAATGTCAGTTGTGCTTGCCTTTTATCTGAGTTGAAGACTTTTTTTTTTGTTTGGCACCTCTGTAACAAAGGCAGGGAAGCTTTCCTAAAGATTGGTTGTATCTGCTCCTTGAGTCGAGTTACTGGGCCATGCTAGGTAGCTTGTGGACTGTTCCTTTTCAAAGGAAACCAAAGGACCAAATATTCTTACCTCTGTAAGAAAAGAGAGACAAACCAAGGACTGAACTGGTGGTTCAGAGGCTTAGTTAACCCCCTGTTCCTCCGTAGGATGATAAAGTGAGGGAGGTATGAGGAGAAAAAAGTGGGTTCTGAGATTGTATTGAATTTGCACACAATCCAGGTTCCACACTAAAAGTCCACGTTAAACTTGGTCTAAGATGTGGAAAAGTCATCTGCATTCATTTCATTTCTCTTGTGGTCTGGACCACACACAAATATCAGAGGATGTTATTGGCCAGCTGAAAATGTAGCTTTAGGATATTGAGGAGCAGGTTTATTAGATGTTGACTGGAAAACAGTGTAAAGACACAGAAAACTCTGTTTTCTGGTTTGTCTAACGAAACATCCAGATGTTGGGGCCCATAGCAGCACAACTTTAGGTTGGTGTGTCTAAATCTTAGTGCCACAGAATGAATGTCGTGGTCCAGAGGGTCTCGCGGTGAAGAAAAGGAGCGACAAGATATCAGGAGAATCCTCAGGGCGGCAAACCCTGATGGCAGTTTATTAACGCATTATATACACTGACTCCACAAAGACTATTGGTGCTTGGAAATACATGGACAGACATAATTAGTCACCTAATATGTGGCAGGTTAACATTGGTGTTAAAGAAATACGACGTGTATAATTGGATCATGAATCACAACAGTCTGCCATTGGCTCGAAGCGAGGAGGTCACATAGGCAGCCTTCTGCCATTAACAGGATGTGCTGAATCACGTAGTTTTAAGGTCATACTGGTGGTATTAGCATCTCTTAAGGCCGCAGATCAGCTAGGCCCAAATCCAATCCATCACCACAGGGACAGGCCAGCTGTCTGTCCCACAAATGAGCTCCTCCAAGTTCTTTTATATGAGAGAACCGTAATGTATCTTTTTGTATGGCACATTTCAGGGGTGCATTCCGTTATTTTTCTGGGTGCTACACATTGGTTTTATGTGCTTAACATAGCAGTTGCAGGAGATCCCCATCCTGCTATGGACTCCGTGGAGTTTGCATGTAAGGTAGCACATTTATGTTTCTGAGAAATGGAAGCATTACTTTACATTTGCTTCTGTTTCTACTCATTGTAACATTTATGAGTGATATTACTTGCCATTGTTGCAGAGTGATGAGGTTAATATGTTCCAAACCACCTCATATGTAGGAAGACAATCTCTAAGAAATGGTATTACAGTTTGTGTGGATTTGAGCACAGTCAGTCTTCTGGACATTAAGAGAATTTGTGCCCCTTCGTGTCCTGCTGATGGAGAGACAGAGGAGCTAGCAGTTCCCTGTGGTGAAGAGGGATGTAGGTTGGCTTCTGAGTTACAGAAATGGTCTAGCTGGTGTTGTGGTTTAGCCCCAGCTGACAACTCAGCCCCACACAGCCACTCGCCCATTTCCTCCCAGTAGGATGGGAGAGGGAATTGGAAGAGTAAGAGTGAGAAAACTTATGGGTTGAGATAAAGACAGTTTAATAGGTAAAGCAAAGCTGTGTGTGCAAGTAAAACAAGGAATTTACTCACCACTTCCTGTGGGCAGGCCAGTGTTCAGCTATCTCCAGGAGAGCAGGGCCCTATCATGTGTAACAGTGACTTTGGAAGACAAATGCTATCACTTGGAATGTCCCCTGCCACCTTCTTCCCACTGGCTTTGTGTGCTGAGCATGATGCCATAGGGTGGAATGTGCCTTTGTCAGTTGGGGTCATCTGTCCCAATTGTGTCCCTTCCCAGCTCCTTGTGCGTGCCCTGCCCTTCCTTGCTGATGGAGTGAGGAGCAGAAAGGGCCTTGATGCCGTGCAAGCCCTGCTCAGCAATAACTAAAACATCCCTCTGTTATCAACACTGTTTCCAGCACAAATCCAAAACACAGCTACTGTGAAGAAAATTGACTCTATCATAACCAAAACTGATGCAGCTCACTAAGGTGTCACTTGGCTTACCTTTCAAGCAATTTCTGTTGGATATAACCTAGTGGTGTCTCTTAATTGACAACTTACTAAAAATTGCTTAATCTATGGCTTTAAGGCATGCTGTGGGAAAAAAGACACAAGTGATAATTGTCATATATATCGATGGTATATGTTAGATTGTCCTTCCTAATATGTTCTGCAATCTCTGTAGTTTGAGTGAGAAGCTACCTGAAATTTCATTTCATGAAATCTGCAGTGATATGCTACTGGATAACACTAAGTTTTATGATATTTCATGTTCTACCACTGTTTGAAAGTTGTCTTCAGACGTGGAAACAGTTTTTTTTTAAAGCATGGACATACCAACTCCAAACTTATTTTTGCCAGTCATAATATGCTTTTAAGTTATTGATGTGTCAAAATCTTTCTGTCTTTATTCACACAAGTAAGAATTTCTCACTTTGCAAAGAAGAAATCTTAACAAACAAAATTCTCCCTGAAATGTATTCATCTGTGTACATGAATATGCCTCAACCCAGAAAGATTCTTCTCAGACACCTGAATTAACTTATTACTCCTTGTCTGAGGCTGACGCAGGGTCTCAAGCTGGATGCTGCAGTTAATAATTTCTGAAGTTACCCTTATTACCTTAATGTACATTTGGTTTTATTCAACCGATGTTGACAGCATCTCACACATGGATAATTGCTTATCTTGAGATTGACAGTGCAGATGGATTTGCTGCTCAAAGGCAGCATTTGTCAGTTCATCCCGTGTACCTCAATGATGAGACAGGCAAGAGCAAAGTCTCTATCTTTCAGGAGCTTCTTAGTTATTAAAATTGGTAGCTATGTTAGCTGTAAGAGAAATAGCTTCAAGGTAGGCAGCTGTGTGCCAGATAACTCTCTGTAGCTGGAAAACAGATAAAGATAAAAGAAGCAGTGAGATTAGGATGGATATACATTTTCTGCATAAATGGAATGGTGTCTGGCTGTTCATTTGGGGGAGGGAAAAAACCCTAAAAGAAGGAACAGAAGAAACTAGCCACAAATTTTATAAAATATACTCTCATGATACACAAATATGTTGAGGAGTGACTGTAGCACAGAAATGGGAAATAACTAAGTGCTTTTCTGTTGTCTTTTGCAACTTTTACTACCATATTTGCATATTTTGTTTTCTTGTCAAATTCTGAATCTTAAATCTGTTCCTTGCCAGGTTACAGTTTACCTCCATGAGAGCATGTATGTGTTTATGGGGAGACATTGTTACTGTTAGAAATTTAGTCTCTAAAAATGCAAAATTATCACACTGAACTTCATTGTGGAACTATTTTATGGAAAGTTTAATCTTGGTGCTTAAAGGTTAGGTGATGTTAGGGGATGTCGGGTACTTGATTTAAATTTTTTTTTTCTTTCAAAGCATGTATTTGAAGTTGGTTTTACTGGGAATCAGGAAGGGACCTGGTAGATAGTTTGGTTAGTAATTGTATCTTCCTTGCACTCCTTGCTATTCATCAGGGCTTTATACAGATTAACTTGAGGCACAGGAAAACTATAATTCCTCTCTCTTTTTTGGTAAGTAAGATATGGCAGACTGTGCTGGATCTTTTTAACCTGAGACTAGTGATCAGGTTTTCTTCAACACAGAAATTTCAAATGTGGCAGGGTAGACTGCCTGCCTAATAATGTGCTGTCTGTAAGCCACTAGAATAAACAACATCCAGAGACTTGAGTAGGATGCAACATTCCTGATCTATAATCTTTTCCTGCTGGATGACAAAAATCATGCAAATGGCCAGTGAATCATGTCTTATTTACAACCAGTGAGTAGTCCAGATATAAAACAGCAGTCTACGAGAGCTATGAGTTAGTCTGTTAGTATGGCTGTTTCAAGTCTGTATTTATGTTCAATCCTTGCTGAGAATCCATGCAAGATCAATAAGGAAATTATCTTAAAAAAACACCCTCTGCTATAAGCAGGAAAGGTATTGGCTGTAATTTTTTTGCAAGACTCCACTGTGACAGTAGAATGATAGTGTATGTAGTAGAGCTTTAATGTAATGATGTAACACTTTGCTTAACATTCTAGAGTAAGATGGAAGACACTTCATAAAATTTTTGCATAAATGGCAATAATTGATGTTGTGTTGACACTAGATATCAGTCACAGCATTTCTAATTTCTGTGGGTCTACCTTGGCAGCTTTGAAAATAGTATTTAAATAATATTTAAGAGAAAATGAGTATTTTGTTACAGTTCATGGACCTTGAAGTTAAGACATTATGAATTTAAAAAGTAAGATTATCCTGGAGGGCATGGGTTTAAGGTGTGGATATTACTTTCAACCTTAAGATTTATAATTTATTTTGTCATCTTTTTCTGCAGAGATGAGAAGAACAACAGGGATATACAGAAGCTGCCTTCAAAACTCTTGACACTTTATTCAGATCTTTCGGGTTTGGAATTCACATAGGAGACTGTTTTCTTTTAACTCAGCTATCCTTAATATTCATCTTGGCTACTCTTCAGAAAGTTCAAATTTTCCTTAATTATGAAATCAGTGATGGACAGGTGATTGCTATAATAACTAGTTTCAGATGTGTTTAAAGATATTCCAGATGTCATATGAATGTTACACAGCGCCATGCTTCACTAGGTTACATCTCTAGACTTCACCGTGTAACTATTAGGAGCAGGATTTTATTCAATAAAACATATTATGCTCATGTTGCCTCTTAGTTTTGCTATTGTTTTGGAAAAACCCAAAGAAGTGATTTGAATGTGACTGCCTTTTCAACAAAATAAACCTTAGACAGCCAGACCAACTTGTGTGGTGGAGACCTGCTTTAACTACTGGCGGAAGAAGCTGAGGGGGATAGTGGCTTCATGCAAAGCAGTCCCTAATTTTTGGTTTTCCTTTCTGCAAGGGGAAACTCCATTTTTCTTGAGAAGAGAGGAGATTTTTTTCCTGCTTTGTTGCTATGGGTGAGTGGCTTAATTGGTACATCTTTGCTGCAATATCTTCATTTAATTATTTTTCCTCTGGATACAGAATCTGCCTGCTACTAAGCAGTTGTGCAAGAAGCATTTCCCGGTCTTTTTGGTTGCTTTACTCTCTGTACAAACCAGTCTGTGTACAAACTGCATTGCTTCTTATTATATGGAGGAGGGAGTGGACAGGTTGGGGAGGTGTATGCCAGTAGCCAGAAAATAACATTTCCATGATTATTCAGGGGAGTCTTTCAGGGAGAAAGAAGAATGCCTTTGTACACAAACTTGCTTAGGACAATCCTCAAGGTGACAGCTGGGACACTCCAGGGAAGAAGCTGAGGGGGATAACTTCACTGTGGATATTACCACCCCTCCACCTCCGTGCCCTTTTGTCACCCATTCTGATCACGTGGGAGGTCGTTAATCCTGATCCACTGACATCCAAGGGAAATCTGTCCTTGATGGTGGGTGCCAAAGTGCATACTCTGGCATCTCAGTGGGGTGATTCTCAGAGCTCCTCAACAGCTCTCATCTCTGTCTCTCAAATGTCAGGAGCAATCCCTGTGGCACGCTTCATTATTTGTAATGTGTGGCAATGCTTGCCCTCCAGCAGAACTCTATTCAAAAAGTCATGTTCAAAGGACTTGTGTCTGTGGAAAGTGCTAAATTATAATCTTTTCAGATCCTACTACCACTTTGTGCAAGATTCTGTGTTTATAGTTTGTGCATTCCCTAAAGAATCCCACAACTGATAATGAAGCTAGTTTTTAATGTCTCCTGTCAAAATGAGATTGTTACTCAAGTCTTGAAAGTCTCCTGTAAATGCTATGTATAGAACTTGTCTATTGTTTTAGATAAGATAGATGCACTAAAGGTTTTTTTTTGTGCTGGATGAAAGCTATTTTGGCTGTATGAAGAAAAATGGTTTTAAAAATAATTTCTGTAGATATTTTAGTGACTGTCTTCTAAAAGTGTACTGTTATTGTATTTCAAAGAATATAAAATAGATGCAATTGTATTAGTACCATAGTAAAATGTACTTTGGAAATTAATAGCTTTAATACAATACATTTTGTATTTGCAGTTCTCAGAGATAAAAGCAATTTCTAATTTAATGCAAAGCTCAAGTTCAATTTACCTGTATGGAAATATGAAATAATATATTTCTTAATAAACATGTAGAAAATATTTGCTCTTAATGTGGACTGCAAGAATCTGGTTGAGGGGTAGGTTTTGTATTTTTGGTTATTGGTGATTTGTCGGTTTTAATAGTGTAAGAAAAATGTTCCTTTCTCCTCTGTTTTGGATAATAGAATATTTTTTCTTGGCAAAGATGGTTAATGTTCTAAAAACAGGTGTGGCTCTCAAAAGCCTGCCTAGATGGCAGTATTCACTCACATAACCTGTGCTCAAGAATGGAGGCTGTTGCATATTACAGAAAAATGATTTACAGTTCCAAATTGGACAGGAAGGTGTATGCTGGTACATACAAATAACTGTTTTTCATTAAGTTCCTTAATAATAAAATCTAGAGACAAATCATATTTTCTGAGTTTTAACCACTTAGGTCTTTTAATTAGATTAATTTGATTATGCAAAACATGTGTGGTGGAATATTCTCAGGTTTAACCTGGCCATTGGTTGTTTCACTCTAAGTAACTCCTAAGCGAAAAATCGTGCCACTACTGTTATTGATAGTCCAGAAAATCAGCAATCTGTGTAGTCATGCTCATTTAGCACTAATTGCTGGAAATACTTATGGTACATAGTTTAATGCTGGGTTCTGATATCTTCACCAAAAACGTTGTCAAGCATTGGAACAGGCTGCGTAGGGAAGTAGGGGAGACACCATCCCTGGAAGGTTTTAAAAGACATGTAGTTGTGATGTTAGGGACATGGTTTAGTGGTGGACGTGGCAATACTGGCATAATGGTTGGACTCTTAAAGGCCTTTTCCAACCTAAATTATTCTGTGATTCTACGAAAGACATACACAGCCCTCATGGGACCCCAGATTTATTAACTGCAGATGAAAGACTTGTATACTGTCTGCTGTCATCTAGCTCAGTGAAGAGTAGTGCCATAACAACCGCACTGTAATAAACAGTGCACCGATTAATACAAATTGGATTTAAATCATTAGAGGTATTCTTCCTCGTGGAAATGCACGTGTTTATAAGAGGATTAGCCAGTAGTACATTCTCACTGCAGTAGCCAGGAGTCTTGACACAATGACCTTCTGCTCCTACACTGATAATCAATTCTGAGCCCACTAATCTTTTCTGACAGCTTTCTTGCTCCCATAGCTAAAAACCCGTGTTTCCCCTGCATTGGTATACTGCTGAAACTCTGTTCTAGCCACGTAACTTCAGAGGCAGCAGCTGAAAGGAATCCATTCAGTAAACTGGCAGAGATTGTTATCACAGCAGCTCATGGGGTTCAGTGAGCATTATATGTTCATAACAAAATAAGCTGACACAGTCTGTAAGCTCTGCCAGATTTCAGCAGACCCAAAATAAGGATGCAATTCTTTTGTAGCTCTTTTGCTGCTTAACTGCTCTGCAAGATACATGTTTGTTAGATGTGGGAGACGCACAGCTGACTTCAGTATAAACAAGATTTTTAGAACTTACTTTGGCTGCTTATGCCTTGGCATCAGGTACCATTTGAGACACCCTGGGGTATTCTGCATGGTATCCATGTCTTCATCTTCTGCTTGCCTAGGTCCTATGTGATATCTGCCAACCACATGTGTATCTTGGGTGCCTTAGGGCATCTCAGATGGCACTAGATGCTGGCATTCAGGCATCTAAATGGAGCCCTTTGTTTTCTGGAGCTTGGGTAACCAACGTCTGACTGTTTTTCCGTGAGCTTGCATAAAATGCCAGCACTGAGATTGCTGCATTCCTTGATTTTCAAAATAAATTGCTCAAATCCCCAGTAAGTACCTAAGGTGGGATACATGACGTTGTGTGTGAAAGAAAGTATTGTCTGGAGTGATGGGCTGATGCTGAACTGTACTTTTTGTTCCTTGAGATAAATAATGTAGAGCAGAACCCATCTTATAAATGTCCCCTGACTGGAGTTGGTTGCCATAACTCACAAAGTTTGTGATGAATATCTGAAGATAACGTGTGGACAGGACCTGATTCAATTTCAGCAAAGCTATGAGCTGTGAGTTAATGGGAGATGAGGGAACTACAGTTCCCTTTTTTCCTGCAGGCTGTGTGTGGTATTCAGCTCAGGATTAAGCCACCTAAAATTTACGCATTGAACTGTATGTGTGTTTGGCTGAGCAGACCAGTTGAGCTGGTATTAAGTTCCTTTAGGGTAATCTGACTCATTCTGTAGGCTGAGCTGACTCTACTGACTGCCTCGGTTGTCAATGTATAGTGCCACATTAGATGCTGAAAGGTTTCCTGCCTGGCCTTTGGCTGCTTGTCAGGAAAAGTTCAGATCTCCCACCAGTCCTTAGTCATACCTGCTAGCCAGGTACATCTTTCATGATGCCCTAAGTCATCTTGGGCATCATTGCTAAATGTGTGGGCAACAAGATGCAGTTCTCTGGTGGCTGTGGCTGTCATGGGATCCCAGCCCAAATGTGGACATTAGATCCTTAACTTCAGATGAAATTACCCATTCCATGCTTTTGGCAGAAAGGAAAGGGAGTAGAGAAGAAGCACATGAAGTGTTATGTGGATGCTGGAGCCATGCACGAAGTGATGCAAACAGCTGGGAGAAGATGGTCTGTCCCTCAGTACAGCTACTTACAAGGAGCATTGGCCTCATCCATACCTCACATTAGTCATCCCCAGCCCTGTAACAGAAAGCACTGAGCCTCCTGATGAACAATAATGATTAATTTGATCATTAGTCTATTTCCATATTACAAATGCAACAATGAAGCAGCCCCAGCTTTGGTTTTATGTTACTTGCTTTGAAATTGCTTTATGGTCTTTGGTGATGTTTTTAAACCCTATTTATGTCTGCCAAAATAATTGTACTACTTTAAGAGTAGAAACTGGTGTCTGGTCTTGCTCATGTAGGTCTGTGGCTAATGGTTCTACAACTGACAGTAATATGTCACCAGTGTTTGAGAAGGCCTCCCTGTTGATTCCTGTGTGTAATTAATTACTTTTATATGAGGATTAAATAATTCCTGTTTACTTGCACTCTGCTTGCAGCTGAATACTTGCTGAAGACAAATGTTGTCTGAATTTATGATGCCTGTGATTGCTCTCTTCTTGCAGTGTTTGTGAGCTCTGCCATGCCTGAGCCACTGTTAGTTCCAGTCTTGAGCAGTCTCAGGCAGTTCTGAGGTAAGTGACCTGGGCTCCAGGCAGATGGTGTCTTTCCAGTCTTTCCACCTGTGCTGGTTTTGGCTGGGGTAGCATTGATTTTCTTCACAGTGGATAGTATGGGCTGTGTTTTGTATTTGTGCTGAAAACAGTGCTGGTAATATAGAGGTTATATATAGTGACAGCCTTTGCTGGTCACCCCCCTTAGCCTGGGTGATGAAGCAGCGCAGATGATCACAGTTGTTCCCCCTCCAGGCAAAGCCTCTCTGCTTAGCTCCCACTATGAATTTGGGCTGCTCATGCTTGACCCAGACTTGTCCTGTCATTCCCAGGGGGAAACTTGGAAAGCGGGGGAGTTAGTGGAGGTGCAGGGCTGCTCCAGCAGCTGGTGGTGGGTTGGCAGGCAGTGCAGTCCACACTGCTGCCTCCATCCACGCACGTGTGGGTCAGCGAGAGACCCCTGCACACAAATGTGGTTTGCTTGGCTCCCAGATCTTGGCAATATGCTGCACAGGTAGTAAAGCTGATGCAACCTCTTCCCCTGTGCTGCCCTGCCAATGTCAGCTGTGCTGAGGGCCTCAAGGCAACTCTTGCCAAGGGTCTGGCTGGTAGAGGATACTATGGGTGTGCAGAGCTATGCCAGGATCCCAAGCACCTTTGGTTGGGCTGGGCGTAGAGGCAGGAGAGCTTGCAGAACCCTGTGTCTGTTCAAACTGTGGCAGCGGGACTGGTTTCATAGCATCTCATGTTGTAACCTACTGGTCCTATGTTGCATTCACAAAACAGAATTGAGCTTGGGCAGGAAAGTGTGAGCAGGGTGGCATTCAAATGTTTATACATGGAAAACAAATAAAACGAATGACAAGGTTAGAGTAATCATAACTTACTCCTCTCAAATGACTTTTTGTCTCTCCCACCCCCCATTTCTTCAATAAAGTTTTCCCTCTCCCTTTTTTGACAACAACCTGGCTACTTCTTCAATTACAACAGTTCTAAATTTTTGAAGTGATTTTTGTCAGACTTGCTTATAATAAAACCAAAGTATAGGTTATTGAGCTGTTCCTCATTTGGTGTTTTTTTACACTTGAGTTAGAGGTGACTGAAAAAAAGGTAAGTAGGCGTTGAATAGCCTTGCTGAGCAGAGACAGTCTGAAGCCCTGGCCACCTCCCTCAGTCCTTCCCTTCCTGGTTTGGCCCTGTGCCTCAACCAACCCATAACATTCTCCTCTCTGGGGAGACTTCGCTACCCCCCAGGCAGCGGGGACTGAGCTGGGGAGGGTGGTGGAGTGAGTGCCGTGACAGAGGTGGCTGCTGCTGATTGGTGATGAAGAGTAAAAGGGAGAAGAGGTGTTAGGTGGGCATTAGGAGTTTGTTGTGGCGTCATAACCCTGCCTGCCCTCAACCAGTGATCCCAGGCTTCCCGCTCTGTTGTCAGTCCCAGCATTGGCCCCTTGGGAGAGGGAGGCATCCTGGACATCATGGTCTGTGCATCTGTTACCTACCTGTGGTGACAGCCATTGTCATCTGTTCTTGTTCTTCTGCCCAAGGTGGAAACAGTTTTGGTGACTTACAGCTATTAATTGCTCAGGGCCATCAAGAGGCTGAAACACCCACTCAGGCAATGATAAGGGTGGTGTCATACACTGAGCATGAGCCTTTGGGAGATGGCACTTTATCTAATTAGCTTTCAACGAACACCATGTGATTCATCTTGAGTTAGGCGCAGTGAAATTACTAAGCATTTTGCTGTCAGCATCGCTAACTGAGCCTTCAGCTACCATAGTGCTGTGGTATAAGTAAGGCTCTCTGCAAATTTTTCCAGGTTTCTGTCGTTGCCACACCAGCTCACTCTCCTCAACTTTATCTACCTCTGCTCTTGCAAAGCAGTTTTGTGGCAGCACAGGAACCGTCTAAATTCAGCCTGATGTTCAAGTTACTAGTATGGTTAAAATTCTCTCAGTGGAGCATAGCTGCAAAATCAAACATACTTGTGGTGTCTGTATCCATATAAACACTGAAATGAGTGAGGCTGCTCTTGACTGAATCAGGCTCCCTCAGACTGAAGTTTAAAGTATTTTTCCCAATGAGTTTGATTAATTTTATTTTTAAGGACAAGCAATCCTTAGGTTACAGTCATTTCCTTCCACTCTGCTGGTAACATCTGTTCATATCCATAAAAGAAACCTTCAACCTAGGTATGAAATATGAGGTCATTCTGTAAGCCAGTTCCTAGGATTTATTTGGGTTTTTTTCAGCCAGGCAAAACAGTTAAATTCAAGTGAGATTTGTTCTTTTATTATTTATTTACTATGCTTTTTAATCCTTTAATTAATTCTGATACTATGCTGAGAAATCTGCTAGGTAAGTGTCACTGCAGTCCCTTCCAACAAAGTGACTTATGGCTGCAAACATTCCCGCTTCTCTGCAGGGGAACATAGAGACCTGATGTATCTGAGTATCCTGGTTTGGGCTGGGATTGCGTTAATTTTTCTTCCTAGTAGCAGGTACATTGCTGTGTTTTGAATTTCGTGTGAGAATAATGTTGGCAACACCCTGTTGTTTCAGTTGTTTCTCAGTAGTGCTTACCCTAAGTCAGGGACTTTTCAGCTTCTCATGCTCTGCTAGTGAGGAGATGCACAAGAAGCAGGGGGAGGAGCAAGGCCAGGACAGGTGACCCAAACTGGCCCAAACAGATATTCCATACCATAGAATGTCATGCCTAGTATATAATCTGGGGACAATTGGCCAGGAGGGGGAGGTTGCTGCTTGGGAATGGACTGGTCATTGGTCAGAGAGTGGTGAGCAACTGTATTGTGCGTCACTTGTGTCTCTTGGGTTTTCTCTCTCTCTCTCCTTTCTATTATTATTACAGTAATTATTATAATTAGTATTGTTATTATTTTGCTTCAATTATTAAATTCTTCTTACCTCAACATACAAGCTTTAGATTTTTCCCCCTATCCTCCTCCCCACTAGGGAGGTGGAGGGGAGGAGTGAGTGCCTGCTCAGGTTAAACCACAACACTTAGAAATAAAGCCATGACAGGTCCTGTGTCCTGCAGACCTGGAGAACATCAGTGCTTGCTGCCTCATCACCAGGCCCTGGCCATGCCAGTTGATGCGATGACAGAGCTTGTGCAGGATCAACCACCTGTCAGGACAACCATCCAGCTCAGGGAGAGTGCTGAGGGCTGCTCGTTGACAAGAACACCAGAACATGTTCTCATGTGCCCTTGCACGTGAAAAAGTGGTTCAGGTCTAGGTCACCACCACCAGCTAAATGTTGTGCTTAATGAGGCTGAACAAAGTTTCAGTCTCTTTGTCAACATGCTGTGCATCCTTACTGGCCTGTGGCTGTAAGCTCAATTCTCTGCACAATCGTGCATGCCGAGGCCATCAGACAGGAATATTTCAAGCTCTTATTTGCACATAAATTCTCTTTTATTTCCAGGGCCATTGTACTGTGTGGGTGGCAACCCTTTTGGCTTCACCAGCCAGTTGTTTCCTCTGCCCACACTGGAAATGATTAGGTGTCCCTCTGCCTCGAGGTGGAGGCTCCTTACTTTGTAATTTGCCAGCCTCACCATGACAAGAGTGTGGCACACAGCTCCTGAGGCAGTGTCCCAAAGCAGGGGACACTCAACTGCAGAGCCGAAGAGTGAGCTCAGTGGGGCCAGTCTGGGGCTATTTATATACCCCTGATTGGTTTGATAAAAATGATTTGCAATGAAAATCAGTGGAGTTGGCCCCATCCACCAGGTGTAGAAGTCCACAAATTTTAGGCTGGTGGAGCAATGACTACTGTCTGTGCATGCATGTGTTAAATATACACCTTGGTGAAGAGCATGCTCAAGATTTTTGAGTTATCTTGGAGGAAAAAAAATCAGCAGGACACTGCTCATGCGTTTTTAAGAGGCTATATATAGTGCAGCACTTGAGCTGTGTCCCATTATTTAAAATGACATGTTCAGGAACATCTCCGTCAAGAAACAAGAAAGTGACAAAATGTGGTGAAGACTATAAATTGTAAACTACAAAGCAAGCCCACATCTTGCAACAAAAACTGCTTTATTCAGAGAAGGAAGTGCACTTAGACGTAACTTTAAATAGCATGCATCAGAAAAACTCAAATTGTATATAATTTGACATAATTAAATGTAGGTATTTCATCCTACTACAATTTACTGCCTTGCCCCTTGTGCCTACAATGTTGATATTCATCATAGATTCAAGCAGTTTATTTCAGTGAGAGCTAACCCACACTTGCAGAGCCCAGATTATAATTATCGTACTCCAAAGTGCCAGTCATGGTTCCTCCGTTGCCCATCTGAGTGCCCTCAGAGCCAACACTAGGCACAGAGGCATTCACAGTGCAGTAGCTGCAGGAACATGCAGACATATCCTTGCACAAGCCGCTGCTCACCCTGTCCTCTTGTCTTCCTTCTGGAATCCTGTTTTCAAGACTGCTCTGGTTTCCTCTTTGTTTTGCTCCTCTTGTACCCAGCATAAAGTCAGTCTTTTGAAGTCTGGGGATGTCATGTTTCTATGAGAAAAACATTATTTCAGGCAGTATAAATAGAAGGAGAAAGTCCTGAAAACTTTTTTGTCCTGTCTGTTATCTTCAAACTACTGAGAACCCAGTGATAGCAGCTGTGAGATGGACATGTGGACCATGGGACTATGTGTCTGACTTCTCCTAGACCTGAAAACTATTGGGGTTTGGTGCAGGACCTTATAGGGCTGGGATATTAAACATAAATCATAGAATCAAAGAATAGTTTGGTTTGGAAGGGAAATCAAAAGTCATCTAGTCCAACCTCCCTGCCATCTTCAGCTAGATCAGGTTGCTCAGGGCTCTATCCAACGTGTCCTTGAACTCTTTCAGGGATGAGATGCCTTTCAGGGTGGTAGATTTCATCTGCCACCTCTCTGGGGCAACCTGTTGCAGTGCCTCACCACCTTCACAGTAAAGAATTTCTTCACAGTATCTAATCTAATCCTCCTCTCTTTCAGTCTGAAGCCATTCTTATCTTGTCCTATCACTACATGCCCTTGTAAAAAGTCCCTCTCCATCTTTATTGTAGGCCCCCGTTAGGTACTGGAAGGCTGCAATAAGCTATCCCCTGAGCCTTCTCTTCTCTGGGCTGAACTACTCCAGCTCAGTTGTCTTTGAAGAGTGCTCCAGTCCTGTGAGCATCTTCGTGGCCTTCCTCTGGACTCACTCCAACTGGTCCATGCCTTACTGGTGGTGAGGGCCCCAGAGCGGGATGCAGTACTCGAGGTGGGGTCTCACCAGAGTGGAGTGGGGGGGTGGGGAGAGAATCACCTCCCTCAACCTGCTGGTCATGTTGCTTTTGATGCAACTCAGGTTACTGTTGGCTTTTTGGGTTGCCAACACACATGGAAATAAAACAGCCAGTGGCATGCCATAGGAACACAGGGGCCACAGCTCTGTCACTCACCTGGGAAGAGCTTCCAGCCCATGAAAGAGTGCAAACCTCAATGAAGGTGGTGGTGGTATGCTCAGGAGCCTGAAGGGCTGTGACCAGGGTTGTGCTGGTTTGGCCTCAGGTAGAATTAACTTTCTTGACAGTAGCTGTGCTTTGGATTTATGCTGAACACACAATGATGTGCGATGTGCGATCACACAGTGATGATAATATTGAGGTGTTTTTGTTATTGCTGAGCAGGGCTTATACAGAGCCAAGGCTTTTTCTGCTTTTCGTGCTGCCAAGTTTGCAAGGAAGTTGGGGATGCATGGGAGGTTGGGAGAAGACACAGCTGGCACAAGTGACCTAAACTGACCAAAGGGATATTCCATACTGTATGAAATCATACTCAGTATATAAAATGGGGGGGAGAAGGAGGAGGGGAGAGGATGTTTGGAGTGATGGTGTTTGGCTTCCCAAGTCACTGTTACGAGTGATGGGGCCCTGCTCTCTTGGGGATGGCTGGACACCTGCCTGCCCACGGGAAGTAGTGAATTAATTCCTTGTTTTGTTTTGTTTGTACACACAGCTTTTGCCTTTCCAATTAAACTGTCTTTATCTCAACCCACAGGTTTTCTGGCTTTCACCCTTCTGATTCTCTCTCTGACCCTGCTGGTGGGGGAATGAGCAAGTGGCTATGTGGTATTTAGTTGATGGCTGGGGTAAAACCATGACAGGGGTGCTCTTGGCTTGCCCAGATCACTGCTGGCACACGGGGAGCATCTTTCATGAGAGGTGACACGAATGTGCCAGTGCATGTAGCATCTATTGTTTATGTGGCTAACGGGCAGTCTGGTGCTGAGCAAGCAGGCAGTGCCATGCCATGGTGTCAGGAGCAGGAGCAGCCCTGCTTTGCCACATTGCTGGAAAAAAAGGCTGTTACCTGGTTCAGTCATGCTATTTCAGGTGCAATTCCACTGGAATGGATGCAATGAGCAGGATAAGATTCTCACCTATTCCCTCAGCCAGTGATCCTCTCAGAGGGAAGCATAGGTACACTAGAGAGAACAGCTGAGGAGCCTCTCCCTCATCACTGTCAGCATCATCACCTGAAAAACTGCCTCATCACTTGCATTTCTAGTTGAAGCTTACCATGGCACTGTCAGTAAACATTGTATGCTGATACAGTTCTGTATTATATATACTCATCCAGGTATATACTATTAGACTGACTATATTTTTTGCTGCGATAGAGTCTCCACATATTACCAAGGTTCAATTTAATTCCTCTGTTTCCCCTTTCCTTGCTTGTGATGTCATTGTTGGAAGGGAAAAATGACCAAGAAACATCTCACATGATTCTTGTGGAGAACATCTAAAACTCTGGCCAGCAATGTACTAAATTATTTCCTTGATGTGGACTTGACACACAGATCTCTGTTTAAAGGAAGGAAAATTGTTTAATTTCTGCTATATCAACCCTACGATTATTTTTTCACCATCATGGGGGTTTTTTACTTTTGCAAATGGTTTTTTATTCCCTTCCTTTTACTTGTGTGAAAAAATACACCTGAAACAAAAGTGCTGAGTTTCTGCCAGCATGCTATATGTGGGAGATTGACCCAGGTAAACATACTGGAGAGAGGGATTAAGCTTCAGTTTGTTTGCTGGCATCTGGTTTTAGCTCCAGAGACTTAGGGCACGCCTTGTAGCAATGGCAGCTAAAAGTGCTTCCATGCAGATGTAAGATTTCCAAATTGACACAATTTCTTTAACACAAAAACCTGTTTGAACAAATTCCTTGATTTATTTTTTGTCACCTCTGCCTCTCAGACTTGGCTGCTCTCAACCTCCAGCACAGGTACAGCTAAAGACGGCGAAAAACGTAGAAGTGTGGTGGGGGTTAGTGGGGGTTAGATTGTGTGTTTAGCTATTCCCTAAGCAACGCTGGCCGGGCTTTCAGGGAGGGATTACCACATCCATACATTTCTATTTTTATATCCTGCAGCAAACATGTTATTACCACTGAACCGAGCAGCCTGCTGAGAAATGAAACTTCAGGCATTGCCTCTCACACCCTGGAGGAAAACAGTGCTACCAGCCCAGCCAAGGGGGTTTGCAGCGTATTGGCTCTGGAAGCAGTGGTGGGAATTGTACAGGATATGATGAGGATGGTCAGCTCAGGAGAGCTTGCTTGTTGCTTGGCTCCAAGGGAGCCTCGGGCTCCTCCTGCTCCAGCTACCACTCCTGGGGCAGGAAGGGTTCCAGTCTGAAAATCAGAGCTGGTTCCTTGTTTTCCATGTCCTCAAGGGCAAGCTGTAGGCTGGCACCTGGACCCAAACCTACTGGTACCATGAGAGCTTGACAAAGAGAAATAACTTTTATTGAGCCTTTTGTAAGTTCTCTATTTTGCAAGTAATACACAGGTCAGTGGTTTGACTGCACAATTTAGCTACCAGAATTAAAGTCTCGAGAGCTTCCAAAATAATAATCATAATTAAAAATGCCAAAATTTTTCCTGTTGTATGAACATGCCAAAAGATACAGGAAATCCATGGATAGATTGATTTTTCATTTTTGCAGATCCCATAATATTAATACATTTGCTAAAAAGCCCTTTTGCAAGCACTATTTAGACCAAGCATTTCCTTCTGAAGCTCACAAAATATCTGAAGTATTAAAAAAATCCATTTTCAGTACCTGGATGGCTTCCAGTTATAATAAAGTCAGTCATGTGGCAGATATGCTTGGCCTGATCTTTTGAGGCATTTTGGGGGTGTTTACATATTTGAAGTTTTCCAATTCAGACTCCTGTACCAGAAACGTGTAGCAACCTTTTCATGTTGAAATTTTTTTAACTATTATTTTTCAGTGTGTTCTCCCACAATCTCACCTTGTGTTTTGACACAAGCTTAGAAGATGAATAAATGAAAAGTAAAACTGGTGCTCCAGGCATGATCCTTACTGCAAGTGTTTGCCGGGTGAGCTGTCCTGTACAAAACATACCAGTTTTCACCCTTCAGACCTCCTTTGAGCAAAATTGTGTGCATGGAAGCGTGGTGACTTCTGCAGTGGAGAGTGCTGTGGCCAGGGCAGAGGCACATATGCTAACTGCGATATTAAGAACTGGGAATGTCTTGGTTACATGCCTAAATTGTGGAGACCAGTGAGGAGTGGTTTTCCTTGGGGATCAGTACTGGGACAAGGGCTGTTTAAACCTTTGTTGGCAACATGGACAGTGGGATTGAGTTCACTCTCAGCAGGTCTGCTGGCAACACCACACTGTGTGGTGCAGTCGATGCGCTGGAGGGAAGGGGTGCCATCTAGAGAGACCTGGACAGGCTTGAAAAGTGGGCCTGTTTCAGTCTCATGAACTTCAACAAGGCCAAGTGCAAGGTCCTGCACATGTGTAAGGCCATAAATACAGTCTGGGCAGAAAACGTATTGAGAAAAGCTCTGAGGAAAAGGACTTGGAGATGTTGACTGACAAGAATCATAGAATTGTTAATGTTGGAAAAGACCTCTGGGATGATTGAATTCAACCATTAACCCAACACCAACATGTTAGCAATAAACCATATTCCCAAGTACCACATCCATACATTTTTTGAACACTTTCAGGGATGGTGATTCAACCACTGTCTTGGGAAACTTGGTCCAATGTCTGGCCATCCTTTTGAGGAAGAAATTATTCCTAATATCCAACCTAAAACTCCCCTGGCACAACTTGAAGTCATTTCCTTTTGTCCTATCGCTTGTTACTTGAGAGAGGAGACTGACTTTCATCTGGCTACAACCTCCTTTCGGGTAGTTCAGGAAATGATAAGGTCTCCCTTGAGCCTCTTTTTCTCCAGACTGAACACCCCCAGCTACCTGAGACACTCCTCATAACAGTTCTGTACCACACCCTTCACCAACTTTGTTGCCCTTTTTTGGACACACTTTAGCACCTCAATGTCTTTCTTGTAGTGAGAGGCACAAAAGTAAACACAGGATTCAAGGTCCCTGGAATACAGGGGAATGATCTGGTCCTGCTGGCCGCTACTGTTGACACCAGTCAGGATGCCATTGGCCTTCTTGGCCACCTGGCACACTGAAGTTCAACATGAGCCAGCAATGTGCACTTGCCGCCCGGAAAGCCACCTTTATTCTGGGGTGCAACAAAAGAAGTGTAACCAGCATGTCAAGGGAGGTGATTCTGCCCCTCTGGTATGCTCTGGTGAGACCCTACCTCGAGTACTGCATCCCGCTCTGGGGTCCTCACCACCAGTAAGGCATGGACCAGTTGGAGTGAGTCCATGAAGATACTCACAGGACTGGAGCACTCTTCTACAAAGACAAAGGCTCAGGGGATAGCTTATTGCAGCCTTCTAGTACCTAACGGGGGCCTACAATAAAGATGGAGAAGGAGTTTTTACAAGGGCATGTAGTGATAGGACAAGACAGGAAAGGCTTAAAATCAAAAGGGAGTAGGTTTAGATTAGATATTGTGAAGAAATTCTTTACTGTGAGGGTGGCAAGGCATGGGAACAGATTTCCCAGAGCAGCTGTGGGTTCCCCATTCCTAGAAGTGTTCAATGCCAGGTTGAATGGGGCCCTGAGCGACCTAGTCTATTCAAAGATATCCCTGCCCATGCCAGAGAAGTTAGAACTAGATGATCTTCAAGGTCCCTTCCAAATCAAACCATTCTATGATTCTATGTTTAATTCCAGTTTGATCTTCAACCAGGAAGAAAATCTTGGCTCTGTAGAAAGGGAAAGTGGCTGCTCATAAGGGTAGATGAGAAGTCTGCAGAGATGGGAGGTTGTGCATGAGCCAAACATGGATGCTGACAGAGACTCAAGAAATTGCACTGGAGAGCCTGGGCCAACCATGAGCCAAAACAATGCCATGAGCCTTGGCAATGGTCTCCTCACCATAGCCGTGTTTGCAGAGAGCCTAGGGAAGATTATAGCACCCAGGAGATATCAGAAGAAACAGAAAAAACAAAACTGAAAGTCTATGTCAACAGTGAACATGGTGTAAAACACAATTCCCAAACCAGCTGGCTGCTTTAAGGTAACAGTAGAAATTAGACAAAAGCAATGACAGTCACCTCTTCTTTTTTTGTGTGTGCTGTGGACACCAGCACTTGGGATGGTGTCAGCTTTTGGCAGGAGCCCCGGATGTGCAGGTGAGGAGATACTTTCAGCACCTACTCCTGGCACGCAGGCAAAAGTGCCAAGCAGCATCTGATGTGGGAGAAGGCCTGGATAAATCTTGTTTGCTTTCCACCAGAGGCAAATAGCAAGTGCAGCTCAACAAGGGGCAGTAAAAGTCAGGAATGCTGAGGAATTTCATTTCCTTGGTTAGCCTGTACTGGTATGGCAGCAATGGAAATGCCTGAGGAAAGATCAAAGACAGAAGTGGTAAAAAACCTTCAACAGGTGAAACATTGAAGTAGCGACATACTGTGTTTTCTGGTGGAAATAAATGTGGATGACAAGGTTAAAGTAATTCACTTATTCTCGTAATGTTGACAGGGGATAAGAGTTGAGACAACATACTGGGTTACAAGTCTGGAAATGTCTGAGACACCTGGATCACAGCCAGTAAGCTATGGTAGGAAAACTGGTTAGATCAGGAAGATAGTGAAGTGGAAAGCTGGCAAGGTCCTCTGGCCAACAGGAGTCCAGAAAATATTTGGGAAGACAGCTCATGGATGACAAAGATCATTGTGTCAACAGAACATTAGTGAAGACCTAAATGAGTTGAAGATCAGCTGGAAAGAAATAGATGAAAGGACCAATGTCTGTGGTTTTGGAGAAATCATCTGCTGGGTTTATGAGTCATGGAGACCAAAATCAGCTACAAACAAGAACGGGGCAGACACAGTTATGGCCTGCTGTGTCTGAGGATGAACCACTAATTTATTTTGCATGGTACTGTATTGCTGATTCCCTCTGTATTCAAATTTAAAAATAGGGCTTTTTACACCCAGAAAACTGAGTAATGTTTGTGAATTTAATTCATACCACTTGCATCACTGCTTCTGTGAATCTGGTGGCCAGCAATCTTAAGTATACATGGGAACCTTGGGCTGTTCCCTTGCTTTCATTTCATCTATTTACTTTTGGTGAGATACTGGAGGTGGTCATGAGCATTACAAAACCAGGTTGCTTTTGCTAGATCCCACTGCTTTCAGCTTCAGCTAGTTTCCTTTCCTGTGAAGCCACTGACTACTGCATGCTGTGATGCAGAACTTAATGTTTTAGGGCAATAGCTGGAGAGGTGACAGCTGTCACGCATTCATGACCAGATGTGTACATCTGTATCTGTAACAGAATGGGGTGCAGCAAATTATGGATTGTGTTTTTTATAATGTGCTGGGTTTCCTTGGAGCCTGGCTGAGGACAAGATTTTTCTGTCCCATTCCTGAGAGTTTTGGGAAAAATTTCTGACAGTCCTTTACAGGGTGTTACTGAAGGCCACCATGACACAGTAATTTAAGTATGTGACACTGACTGTTTCTCAATCTCTCGTGGTTCCTGGTGGGCTGGGATGCCAGCATGACTGTTGGATCTCGGATTTTCCATTGGTCCTGATGCTCACTGACTTGCAGGGGAAGGTCCCTGATGTGCTAGTTTTTTCCTCCTATTTGTGTAGATAGTGGTGTATCTCATGTTGTGATTGATATTTCTAATTACAGTTAACAACCATGGTAAGCCTGGAGTACGCATGGGAAGACCAGTGGAAGAAGAAATAGTAATGGTGATCTAACTGGGTTCAGTTTCTACAGCCCTAGTTGACAAATTCAGGATTCTCCCCAGTAGGCAGAACAGAAAGTCCTGGCAAACCTTTTACCTATAGAAAGAGGTCATACCTGTTCTCATCCTTAATGAAACTTTGATGCAGTCAGTCATGGGATCTTCTTGTTTACTGCAGTCTCATGGTTCCTTCACAGGTCATTTCAAGCAGTTCAGCTGAATGGAAGTTTGGCTGTTCTGTACACGAAGTAGTTTCCTTTTTAATTGTCATTCCAAAGCAACGCTAGGAATGTGGTCAAGAAATGCTATGACATAAAACTTGGACTGACTTTAAAATAAGTTCTAAATTTGTTTTCTGCATAATCATCTCTGCTTAAACCTAGACCTTTTTTTTCCAAAACACTGATGGCAGTTTGGAGACCACAACACGTATCTTCACAAGTGCAGTAAGCTTACGGCCCACACCTTTCCAGAGTCTGTCCAGTCACTTCCTTGTGCAAATCCCATCAAAGATGCCTTTAGCTCACCAAAGAACTCCATTTTGGTTACATTTCTGTAATTATGCAAGAGGCACAGGATATGTCTCTCTCCAAACACACATATTTTTCTCCATTTCGAAGACATTTGTTCCCTTGTTCAGGTCAAAGACACTTCTCAGTTTTAGAAGTTTCTTACAGGAAGAACAAAGCCAAATAATTACGGCACGCTTACTTGATACCTCTATCAAACCCTGCCTCGATATGTTCATTACTTTTTACTTTGTGCTCTGCTGTGTTTCTGTTTTTCTTTTAACCCCAGAAGCACAGGAAGGCTGCTACAAGACACCGCAGTGGCTTTGATACTCCTGTTGTTATACAGCCCATTTCTTAGCATTTTTAAGATTCATAAAGTGCCTGTGTACCTATTCCAGTAAGTTATGACAGGTATTTAAAATGGGACTATGGGCTGCCATAGAGAATTATACTAACAAAAAAATTGCCCAGCCAGGTGGATGCAGCAGGGATGGCGAGATCCAGGGAACTGTTTCTTGTCACACTTGGGTGTATTCCTTGGAGTAATTGCCTCTATGCCCCAGAAATTTCTCTGACTGTCAGGCCATATGCATTTCAGAAGCACAAGACAGTCCTTTGCTATTTGCTAATTAGTCAGAAAACTCTGATAACAATGGCTAAGAAAAAAACCAAAAGCAAGCAGGGCTGCCTGCCTCGTCAGTTTTGTCTCTTTCAGTGAAATCTGCCAAAATATTAAGAGACACTGGCACCTGCAAGCAAAAGCCTCAGACTTGGATGAGTCAGGTTTGAGCCTTTTCACTATTTAGGGCTACTTTTTGTTGATCGGCAAGATAGCCAAAAGGGAAGGGGTGGCTGTTTCTTTCCTTCCTGTGCCCTCCTCCAAGCACTTTTCACAAAAGACCCTAGTGGGTTAAACCCAAAAGATTAAGTGTAAAGTAGGGATGAAGTTACGTATGTTGATCACAAGACTGCTAAACATATAACAAGTAGAGAAGAGTGAGGCAGGCCGGAGTCTTGTGCTTCTTGAGGAGTCACAGCAACTGAGCCCAGCTACACGAGAGCTGAAGCTGCAGACAAAATGTGAGCTGAAAAAATCTAGTCAAATTTTAGCATGAGATTGACATCTTCCCAGTAGAGATGGGAAGCATTAGCACTGCTGCGCAAGGCTTTGTGTATGATTTTGTTTAGAAAACTGATTCCAGCTCTGATCAGCCGTGTTTAATAAAAGATAAACTGGAAGAGATGTGGTGAAAGGCGCTAGAGTGACTTGTTTGACTTAATGTTATGGAGCGAGCAGGACCTTCATGAAAAAACAATGTGGTGAAATAACAGGGAGAGAAAATACTATTTAGGTTAAATGGCAATGTTAATAGTGGACTACAAAAAATGGTGATGATGAAGATTAGGTCAGAATGAGAAACTGTCCAGTTACTCAAGGAATGGGATCTGGCATGAGCTTTCTAACAAAAGGGAGCGGTGAGGATTTAGGATGGCTTCAGGAAGACCTTGCTATGTATATGGAAATGGTTATGTGACACTGAGGATGAGCTTTCACATTCCTCAGATGTCCTTGAGCCCTTCCAGTGCAGTGACGTGCCTCCTGTTGTGCCATGAATTGCAGTCCCTGTGGGACACTGGAAGGGCAGTTGCTTCTTCCTGTACATCCCTGAGTCTCCTTGTGTTTGTGGCCTCAGGCTGTATATGCTGCTGAATCCATGTTACATTTCACAGAATCACAGAATGAATCAAGTTGGAAGAGACCTCTGAGATCATCAAGTCCAATATATGACAGAACACCACCATGTCAACTAGATCATGGCACTAAGTGCCATGTCCAGTCTTTCCTTAAACACCTTCAGGGACAGTGACTCCATCACCTCCCTGGGCAGCACATTCCAATGTCTAATCACACTTTTTGTGTAGAAATTCTTCCTAATGTCTAAACCCAAACCTCCCATGGTGCAGCATTTCACTGTGCTGGGCAGCACAATGCCCGAGTCTTTTTGTGGCTCTGTCCTTTGTTCTCTGTACTGCCATTTACCACTTGCTGTAAAGCAGAGCTGTTACAGCCAGGCTGCTTAGCAGAGATGCTGGGAAGATTAATGTGTGAAAGACAGTGAGGTGCTTGGATGATGCAGTCGTGAAGGTCATGCAAGTGCGTGAGTCAAGCAGCCTGGGATTTCAGAAACACGGAGAAAACTCTGGTGAAAGCCAGTTACAGCTTTATTCCTGTATCCCTGTGGAACTTTTAAAAATCATTTGCTCTGATGGCAAATAAAGTACAGTTGTTTGCAACTGTTCCTCTGGAATTTTAGTGGGAAGAAGAGAGTAGGAGATGCACCACCTGCCCTGTGGTTGGCATCCACTGAACATTTCTCCTGTTTCTATAGACCCCTGCTGTATACTCCAGACCCTCGCTTTGTCCTTCAGCATCCAACCACTTCTGCTCAAACCTTCACTCATCCATGGTCTTGCAGAACATGGTGCTTAGAAAGCTGATACCTGTTTAAAAAAACTAGTTTCTGTCCTCTGACTTTTGGGAGAGTGCATTAAAGCCTCTTCCCATTCCCAGCGGAAGCAAATGAAGCTAAAATTACTGTGCTCCAGATGTTCCCTCCCTCTGGCTGGTGGTCAGTCCCACAGTAATCAGCTGGTCTAAGTTTATCTGTACAAATGTATACTTTCCTGTAAACAGGAAGGAAGAGTGACATGGTGTTTGTGTAGTTTGAATATTGTTCGCAGGACTCCTGAGGACTACTAAAAAATCACAGACAGGCAGGAGTGGGACGACAATTACTTCAAACTGGTGACGATCTTCAGGATGTCACATGTTCTGTCAAACACCTATGTGGAGATTGCAGTGATCACAACTTGTATTCAGTGGTGGTTAGGATATATCAGGAAATGAAAGCAAAGGATCAAAGCTAAATCATTCCTGAATGAAAAACAGACCAAACTATCTGAGATGGGTTTTCAGTCAGCTGATATGGGCAGCACTATGCTGCAGCTCTCCTGTTTCTTGGGTGTGAGATGAACAAGCCTAGAAAGAACAATTCTTCCCCTTGGAAGAACACCCTCCCCCCCTGCCCCAGGCTTTCTGCTTAAGTTTCCCTCTGAGAGCTAGTTAATGATTTTTGCCTCACTTCTGATAAAAGAAAGATAGCCAACTTGTGTGGCTTCGATTCCTGTCTCATTTATCTCTGCATGTGTTGCATCTGTGTCTGTACTGAGGTCGTTTCTCAAAGAATAGATTCTTCAGTGCTCTAAGTGTTACCCAGGCACAGCTCTGACAAATTAATAGACTTAGACTATCTGGTCAATATAACAACAACAACAAAAAGACCAATTTCCTCCCCGTCAGCAGCCTAATCAGTTTTATCACAGCTCATGCATTATCAGCACTTGCTCTTTGATCAAGATACATTTGGGCTTGGGGATTACCACTGCAGTTTGTCTGCTTAATTCAATTACTTCTTTGATCACTTCTGAGAGAAGTACCTATAGATTAAATTCCCATTTAATTTGTATTGGACATGAGCAAAAAACTCACCTTTCCCTCATTTCCTGAGCTTGCAGCAGTAACATGAAGTGTGTATTTATTTGCACAGATATAAACCAAATGCCATTACTCTCTGCTGAGGGCTTTCAAATGCAAAAACAAGTTGCCTTCTTCCCCCATGGGCATGAGTTGTGTGCTGGGAAATATGAGAGCCTCTCTCACTCCCCTTGCAATGAAACACACTTCTCCCAAAGCCTTAGCTTGGACCCCACAGTTCTGCTGCACTATTTTATTGTGGTTGTGTCAGGTATAACACGAGGATGCAGTCTGGCCTGACAGAGACCAGTGAATAGATTTTATTCCTGACAGAGCTTCAGCAAAATAATGGTCCCCTGAAGGAGCTGCAGGCTCATAAAACTCCATAAAGTGAGCACTTAATGAATATCCAGAGAGTAAGTCACATGGAGATACAAAAAATGGACTGCGGAAGATACAAGCTGCTCTCAGGCTTCTTTCCCTCCCAGTGCATTTGACAGCAGAAGATCTTTTTGCTTTAACTTAAAGACACTTTAGACTAATGTTTGGAGGAGAGAGCTAATAGGTTGTACTTTATTCCCTTTATTCTGGGATCCTCTGAACTGGATTGCCAGCATAACAAAGACTTTTCTTTTTTTTTTTTAAATTCAAAATGTCTATAGTGCCTCATTTATTATTTTTAATTAGTTTTGAGTCCCAAGACTAAAGGTATTATATATCTCATTGTCTTGGTTACTGTGTCATTGGTAGGAATGATTTTTATAATCAGTAAGGACATTACTGTAATACATTGATCAGTCAGGTGAAGAAATGCTTAAAGAATTTGTAACAACATATAAAAACAAGTTTGAAGAGCTACTTCTTCACTCACTATCCTCAATTGTATTTCTGGATGCTATCTTACTTTTCCTAAGCTGTATGAAAAAAACCCAAGACAAACAAGAACACTGATTTTAACTATAAGAAGCATTAATCTCAACTTTTGATATACAGTTGAATGAAACTATGGCTTTGTAGGGCAGCTGTGTTCTGTTCAACAGCAAGCAACTGTTAATTAAGTCTCATGTAATCTCAGTCTGACATGACAGTCCAGAGTGCCCTCACCATACAACCAGCCCAGGCTGAAGAGTTCTGAATGCACTTCCACCCTCCCCAGCTTTTGGTTGCCCAACACATTCCTGTCTTTATTGACATCTCCTTCTTACCAAAGATTCCTACTTTTGCCTTCTCATCTCTCTCCCCAGCTAAACCCTTCCCACAGTTACATTTGTAAGGGGGCTATTGCTCTGGCCTCTTCCCAGGCCATGAAATAGCATTTGGAAAGCTGGTTTCTTTGACCTGTAAAAAGCCCGTGTGGAAGGCTTTTTTTTCTGTAGAGTTTTTTATTCCTCAGTGATAGTTTGCAAGCCTCATTTTAACTTGACCTCAAGTAAACTCCAGAGCTGTAGGCAAGATTTGGCATGGTTGAACATAGTACTTTTCTTCTACTTTCAGCTTGCAGCCCTTACCATTTCTACGGTAAGTTGCTTCTCTGTCTATTTTAGTTCATGTTTAATATAGAATATACTTAAGAAATGTGGAAGAGCACCAAGCTGTAAAATAGTCCTTAAGTGAGTCATGAGGTCCGAGTAGCTCTGCTGAAAAAACAGAAGTAGTTCCCAGACCTCTCCATAGCCACTCACATTTCTCATGTACTGCCAGTGCCTACCTACCCTTCAATGCAAGTAGAATTGTTGAAAACTCCAATTCTGTGAGGTGTATTGTGGTCATAAGCATAACCTCAGCATGTTTCATTGACCCTTATACATATGACCCTTACAATTTAAGCGATATTACACATTACTAAATTATTTTGTATGTGGAAGGAGTTTACGATCCACTCCCATTCTCAAAACTGGGATCACAAGTGCACATTGCTGGGTCATGTCCAGCTTTACTCCACCAGCACCCCCAAGTTCTTCTCAGCAGGCTACTCTCAATCTCTTCATCCCCCAGCCTGTACTGACACTGGAGATTGCTCTGACTGAGGTGCAGCACCTTGCACTTGGCCTTGTTGAACCTTGTGAGATTCACATGGGGCCACTTTGCAAGCTTGTCCAGGTCTCTCTGGATGGCATTCTGTCCTTTTGGTGTGTCAGCCACTCAGCTTGGTGTCATCTGCAAATTTGCTGAGGGTGCATTTGCTCCCTTCATCTGTATAATTAATGAAGATATTAAATAATACTGGTCCTGGTACAGACCCCTAAAGGATGCCTCTTGCCATTGATGTCCATTGGGACATATAGTCATGGTACTAATAATGCCAAGGTTGTGGGTTCAATTCCCATATGGGCCATTCCCTTAAGAGTTGGACTCAATGATTTTCCAACTCAGAATATTCAGTGAATATATGTTAATTTCTTATCCATCAAACCGTCCACCCATCAAATCCGTCTCTCTCCAATTTAGGGAGAAGAGTGTTGTGGGGAACTGTGTCAAAGGCTTTACAGAATCCCAGATAGATGGCATCCATACCTCTTCCCTTGTCCACTGATGTAATCACTCCATTGTAGAAGGCCACTGAGTTGGTTAGGCAGGACTTGCCCTTGGTGAAGTTGTGCTGCTTGTCACAAATCATCTCCTTCTCTTCTGTGTGTACCTTAGCATATCTTTTAGGGGGATCTGTTCCATGGTCTTCCCAGGCACAGAGTTAAAGCTGACAGGTCAGTAGTTCCAAGGGTCCTTCTTTCTACCCTTTTTAAAAATGGGTGCAATGTTTTCCTTTTTCCAGTCACCAGGGGCTTCATCTCACTGCCATGACTTTTTGAATATCAGGGAGAGTGGCTTGGCAACTACATCAGCCAGTTCCCTCAGGACTCTGTGGTGCATCTCATCAGGTCCCACAGACTTTCTCTTACAGTGGGAAGGACTTAGTTCTCTCAGTGCCCATCTTGTAGTCCACCCACTCAAGAGGAGTGGGAAGAGAACTTGCCAGTAAATGCTGAGGCAAAAAAATTGTTGAGTACCTCAGCCTTCTCCTCATCCATAGCTACCAGTTTGCCAGCCTTGTTTCTCAGGGGCTGAGAAACAAGTGTACAAATAAAGTACACTTTATTTGACCTTCCTTTTCTCATTAACATATAGAATAGTTTGACTGTAGAAGCCTGTTGTTCTTTGTGTTCCTTGCCAAATTCAGCTCCAGCTGCCCCTTGACCTTCCTCACCCCATCGCTATACAACTAGTCAACTTCCTTATACTCTTCCTGAATACCTGTCCTTGCTTCCACTGCCTGTGCATTTCTTTCTTTCCCTTAGTTTGACCAGCAGGTCTCAACTGATTTCACAAAAGGAGTCGTGTGTTTAAAAGATAAAGTTACATTTACTGTAGGCAGCAAGAGAGACCTATAACTTTCCCATCAAGAGGAAACTCAACAGCAGCAGAGCCTGGGTACTTGATGGTTTAAAGAAGTTTACTGTGGTTTCAGTATATGCTGAACAGAGTCAGAGCAGCTCCAGTGATGTCTTAGTACTGTCATTGCTGTCAGAAACATCTGCCATCTTAATAACTTACTGATTTTTCTAATCCTACTCCTAGTATATATAGTCAATAAAAGGTAAGTTGCTGTGGGAGATTTCTCTGTGATTTAAATGCTTCCAGAATTATGGAAATGGAGCATGTTTTGTCCCCTGTCCCCATTCCCTGTCCTTCATCCCCTGTTGTCTGTTTTGAGATCCAAAAGGGGAGGCAGGATTTGAAGCCTGCCTCTCAGTGGGAGGGATGCTGCAAGTATTACCTCCAGAGCTGCCTCTCTGGGAGGTATTTATCTCAGCCAAATTCATCTCACATTTACCTGCTCTGAGGACAAAGACTCACTACCCTAGCAAACTTTCTGAAATTGGTGGGCTATTTATTGCATTTAATTTTGATAAAGAGTTGTATGGGTAATTAACCCATTAACTTTTGTTTCATGTCTGTTTCTAAATGAAAGAAGCTTGTAGTACATGATTTGTGAAATTGACACTATTTTGGGCGCCGACGGTTAAATTAAAATATCTGGCTGGTCTGGAGTTTTGAGGAATTGCTGCAAGTCTGAGTGGTTTTCAGGATGAGAAGAAATGATAAAGGACAGGGCAAAGTAATGTATGTATGTGTCACTGTGATTACTGTGGAAGCATTGTCATTCTGGGGTGAACGCCTGGCCCCAGGGGAGACAGTCAGCTTCACTGATAACTCTGAGGATGTCATTTCAGGTTTGAAATACGTGTTTGTATAGTGTCACAAATGGAATCAGACTGGTAATCTCTGCTGAGTCTCTCATAGGCAGCTTTCCAAATCAAAGAATCAATGCAAATTTCAAGCCAAATTCAATCCATCTTTTCCCTTCTGTAAACGAGAAAAGAATACCTGAAGTACGTGTGTTATAAAATCAGTGCTTGTCAATATTGTGTTGAAAAGTAAAATATCCCATTAATTCCTATTAAGCAATCTTGAGTATAATGTTGTAAAATGGAAATGTCATAACCATGCTGGCGTATTGACTAGAATACCTGTGATTTAGCTGTGGCATGAACTAAATAAATATCCCTTTTGGGCAGATAATCCCTTTAGCCTTGTTTGCTGTTTTGAGTTAAAGAGGAACTATTAGTTATTCAGAAAGGTTTATATAGAGCCAAATGCCAAAGGTAATGGCTATTTACCCAGTTGTCTCTCTTTTAGTTACACGCACTCAGCTGCTATGGCACTTTTTATATGTTCTTCTTGCTCGTAAATATGTTCCTCTTGGAGGTATTTGCATATGCAATCTGGGAAACAGCAGGCTTCTAAACTTTGATTACATTTATGGGAATTTATGTCAGTGATACTCTGGAAATGTCCTTTCTTTCCTCTGATGATTTCATTGTGCTTATGCTCCTTGCCACCACCTCTAATTTCAATTGTATCTTCGGCTATAGGAGTGCTTCATGTGTTTGCTTGAAAATCTATTCATAGATACCATTACTGCTTAGTTAAATGTATAACAACCAAATATTCCTTTGGCTTTAATTCTAGGCTTGGTGAGCCTTAATTTTAATAAACTGGTTTCGGATATATAAAAGTATATTTATGAACACAGTCCAGACAATCAGCTGATATTAAAAATCTCCATCTGAGGAAACGTTAAATACATCCCTGTCCCTGGGCTGCATTTTGGGGTGGTGAGGAGGGATGAGTTTGAAGCCAAGCTGAGACGAAGGGCTTGTGCAGCGTTTGCCCAAAGGCAAATCCTTTGTGCCAAAGGATGCAGGGACACCTGTCCAACACCCCTGCAGTGGCTCCAAGGTGGAGCCAGTCTCACCAGGCCTGCTATTGCTCCTCAGAGCAGAGCTGCCCCGTGGCATTAATGGGAAAGGGGAAGTTCTGCAAAACGTGAGGGGATGGCTCTCAGCACAGCTCTCTCAGAACATTTATTTGTGAAGTGTCTCCATAACCCCTGATTTTTCTTATTTGAATCCCTGCAATACTTTCAATTGCAGTCTGGAGCATTTTGAATATGTAGTTAGGAGAAAAAAAGTTTTAATCAGAAAATTCTGAGAACGTGCTCTTTAGTATAAATGTTTGGATGTGAGTAGTTGTTTAATCCTTCACAGGAAAATTAGACATTCACTTTCTCAAAGTTGTTTTGGAAGAGAAACCCCAGGCACAGAAGGACTTAACCTGTCAGCAGCTCCTTGTTAGTACGTCTCTGTCCGAAAACAGTCTGTGTTACCCGGTGAAACATTCATGCCTTCAGCAAAACACGCCTTTCCTGTTCATGTGTGTGCGTCGTGGGGCTGTAGCCGAGGGGCAGTGGCCATCAGCCCAGGCAGCAGCGGGAGAGAACAAAAGAGGCGTTTAGGGATCTGTGAAATACATGCTAAGGGCTGTAGTGTTCTGTTTAAATTTAACTTTCCAGTTGCACTACAATCAGCAACCCCACTCTGTACAGAGTCGTTTAAACTAGGAAATGAGCATCAAAGAGTTCCCCTTTGGAAGTGGCAAGCAAATGAAAAAAGTATTGTCCCACACATCCAATCCCATCAGAGCTCCAGTGAGATGCTAATGGATGGCAGAGCAGTGGGATGGCTGCGTCACTGCTCAAAAAGGGAAAGCAAGAGAAACCAAATATGTCTGAGGGCACCTTTTCTTGGCAAAATGGTAAAGGGCTCAGATCTGAAAATAATAAATCATGGTTACCTCTGTATAAATAAGAAAATTAATAATTCAGTGCTATCTGCAAAGTGGCAGGTGCTTATACAAGTGTCAAAGGATAAATTCTGAATGGTCCAAAAGCTGTTGCCAAATGTGTTGCTACTGAACAGTGAAGAAAGTTTTATGGCAGCAGAGCCCAGGAGCCAGAGTACCTGGGTTGAGATGTGGGTGCTTGGGGGCAGGTGCTCCCTCCTTGCTTCATGCAGTCCCACTAGTTGCGCTCAGTGTGCAGTGCAGGCCATCATCTCCAGGCACAGCAAAAGCAACAAATGAACTAAGGGGAAATCCCAAAGCACCAAAAATGTCTGCCCTACACTGTCCTAAGTGTCTGTGCAGGTTCCAGGGTGATTCATCTGCACAGCTACAGGACGTTTACAGTAAGCTGATTCACCCTCCAAGCTCCATCTCTAACGGGATTTCAGTCACTTACTTCACAAGAAGGCACTTTAAATTTAGATGTCTTAACCTTGAATTGCATCCTGGCCTAAGTATTCCCTGTAGGAGAAACACCAGCTTCTTGCAAATTAGATTTTCTTCTCAGCCTCTTTCAAACGCCTTTGAGCTCACCCAGGGGTGAAATCAAATGGCAATTAAATAAAGCCCAACAGGAAGGAAAATTGTCATAAACAATAACTTCTAATGACTGCCTGTAGCCAAGTAATTTATCCTCTCTGAGCAGAGCAGTTCCTTTCAAACTTTCCAGCGTGGCTGTCCAAGGCTCACTTCGCAAGAAGAAAGAACAGAAGTAAAAGAACATCTAAACATTTTGAAAAGAACATCTAAACATTTTGAAAAAAGACAATGAAGGTTTCTAAGATGCTGTATAACATGAGATTAGATGAAGGGAATGGTGATTTTCAGGTTGCAAGAAGAAAATGAGGTACTGGATTTCCAGAAGCATTGGGCATCTGCACTAATTTTGATTGGAATGGCATGACCGAAGAGTTTGCATCTTTGCAGGGCTGTTATTTCTATGCCATGTGAAATTCTGATGGAGAATGAGTAATAGTCATCCATTTGAATAGCCTGCTGACAGATTGCTAGACTCTGAGGTGCACAGTGAGTTAAATAATGCCACATCATCCCTTCTATCGGAGCAACTCGTCCTTCATCTGTCACATGGAACTGGGACAAGTTCTGGATTCTGGGAGATGAACATTAGGTGTCCATTTTCTTTATCATTGCCTGTTTAGGATTCTTAAACATACTGTGACAGCCATAGCAGCACATAAAAATAAAAGTGAAATGAAGAGCTGTGTTTCTGAAGAGCTTATACTGAAACTGCACATGGGACACTGAGAGAGCAAAGAAATGGGAGGCAGAGTGAGGAGCGTTGAGGTTACAGTGATAAGTTCCTTCAGTTACTTGGTTTAGGCAGGTGTGGGGAAGGCCCTTGTCTCTCCCTTCCTGACAGAAGTGACTGCTGTTATGATTAACTGCCTCAAAGGAGACCTCCTCTGTGGCTCATGCCCAACAGCCCACATCCCCACAACACCTTGTACCTCTTGCAGAAACTTCCACTCCTCTCTGACTCTATAGTTTTGTGCCATGCAGGTATCTATTTCACCTACATCTCCTGAGTAGTGTAGCTGATGTTAATGACTAGTCCTGGCCAGCAGTGCACAGCACATCTTGCATCTGCCTTTAACTTGATTTTTATGAGATGTCTTCACTATAACTTTCTGCTTTAGGTACAGCCCAGATTACTTTTTCTTTACTAAACCTTTCCTTATAACCTTTTTTTTTTCCTCAGCAGGAAGGATCTGTATCCCTAAGAATAATGAAACACCAGAGCTGTGTGTTAGCTCTTGTACTGGGTCTATCCGAGCCCCAGCAGCCAACAGTGGAGTGTTATCTCCTAGCACTGCTAAGGCTGCTGGGGCTTGGATAGACCCAGTACAGCTCTGCTTAGAGCCAGTGAAGCACAGGTCTTCTAGGGCAGCTGGGTGCAACTGTGCACGTCCCTGGCTGCTGGGGACCTTGGCAGGCTGGCTCAGTGCCACTGCTCAGCACAGTGGTGACTGGAGACAACAGTGGCATTTAGTGTGGCATCGTTTCAAATATCTGCCTGGTAAAGCCCAGGCTAAGTCACCCCTCTGGACAGACCCCCCCTGTGGTGGTGTTTTCCCCTCACTGTCACTTCTTTTGTGCACCGGGTGCAATGGCTTCTCTTCACTGCCTGACCTCACATCCCTCACAGCAGGATAAAACCCAGACAAAAATATCACCTTGTTCATACATAATAAAAAAGTAATTTTCACCCCAAACCAGGACTAGTTTTGCTCTGAAGTTGGCTTGCTTTTGATGGAAAATGGGCCTGATACTGCTTTAACAAAATGTGCAGAAGTGAACCCATTTGTTTATACCACACTAGGAAAATCCCTTTACTTTGCTGTAGTTACAAATGTTTTTCACACTACTGTTCAGGACTTCTGCTTTTTATGTCTGGCCTAAAAGACAGCTCTCTCCAGCCATTGAGTACTTGTTAACCCCATTTATGGGAAATGGTTGTGCACTGAGTCAGAGGGAAGAATGACATTTACTGAATCCCCAGCATTAGCATCCCATGGGTTTTCCTTGGAGGCCTCTCAACTAAATATTAGCTAGGAAAACACAGGGCCATGGGGACTGCCGAACTGACTGCAGCCAGTGGCTCACCTATCGTCATTCTGTCCACACAGACATGCCTATAATCCATGGAGCCCAGGCTCTGCCTTGGCACAAGGTCTGACACCGCAGGTTTGCATCCAGAGCTCACGTCTCACTGCACATTAATTCTTTCCAAGCGGCGGATGGTGTTCTGTCCTCAGCAGCCGCCGGTCTGTTGCTCTCTGACAGCAAGTTAGAATGCTTTCAGGCAGTGTCTGCTGCCTCTTCCCCCACCCCAACTCCTGCTCTGGCAGGAGGTGACAGCAGCAAACAGAGCTGCCCTGCCCCTTGCATCCAAGACTTTTCCCTTTGGATGTGACACTTGCCAAACCTGTCCTTCCAGCATAGGCTTTCTCGTGGCATCCCATCATTCCTCTCCCTCTCCGTCCTTGCTCCCCTCTTCTGGGAGCAAGTTATAGCATTGAAGAGTCAGGGAAGAGGAGGAGGACAGTTCAGGAGAGCAAAGTGCTGCAAGTAAAGCTGGGCCTTAGACTTCAGAGGGCACGACTGGTTGGGTTGGAGGAGTCATTTGCCTACTGAACTGGTTTTATGCCTGACTGATCTGAGCAAGTCATGATCAAGAGAGGATCATGAGTGTGTGTCTGAGTCCTTTACAACTCCAATTCTTTCTGGACTACCAGGAATTGAGGTGCTCTGACTGGCTCAGGGTTCAACCTCTGACTCAGGTCTGGAGTAAGTAAGAGACATTTTCATGTGAAAACAAGACCTTTCCACCGTCAGAATGAGTGAAGCTGCCTGGGTACACTGGGTAGCTGCAGAAGTGGTACCAAAAGAGATATTTATCAATAATTTTGACCAGAAGATAATGTTTTGCTTAATCTGAGACCACAAAGCAGTATTATGTTGATACTTGTCCTGGTTTGGAACAAATATATTCAGAGGGATAAATATTCTCTGATAAAAACAGGTCGCAATCACCCTCTCCCACCAGGTTCGAGGAAAGAAATATTTCCTCGAAGGAAAGTGAAAGGGAAAAAAAGAACTATTTATTTAACCAACACACAAGAAAAAAAATAACAATAACACCAAACACCAAATAATATATATATATATAACAATAAACGATGAAGTCTCTCACTGGAAGACTGGAAGACCCAGAGTCCCCTCCAGAGTCCCAGGCTGANAAGGAACATTTTTATTGTGAATTTTTAAAGTAATATGATCTTTTTAAAAAAAAAAATCCTCTTTGCTACTGGCTTATGTGTGTCTAGAAGTTTATTTTCTGCTATGTAATAAAATGGGCTGTATTTGTTATTATTCTGTTGCACAGATGCCTTTTTAAAATTTCCACGAATGCTGGAAAGGTTTAATGCAGAAGATCATGTAGGCAGTTTGTATATATCCATTACAAAGGAGATGTATTCTGTAGTCTTTTATGCAGACTTGGCACTCTTTGTTTTACCTGAATGTGTTTTAAAGTGCAGATAACAGTATAAAAGACATTCAAATAAAGCAGACAGTACTCTTTCTCTGCAAAAAGAAAGAGAATGTGTGTGTGAAAGCAAAAGAGAAATGGAGAAAAGCCATCATTCACCGAACCTAGCAGGTGTGAAAACTGCTCAGATCTTTGCCCAGATCCCAATTGTCTCACAGATTAGTTCAAGATACCAGACACATGAATCAGGAATGCAGAAAGAGGCTGCAGGACTGAAGGGTGTCTATACTCCCTTCAGCCGGCAGTGAATCAATTCAGCAGCATCTGCAAATCTCAGCAGGAGATTTCAAATGTGTGGTCAATAAGAGCTTGATCCAAGCAGCTGATATTCCCTTTGTATCCTGGCAGAGTCCTTGAACCTGGCTCCAGTTATGTCACCAAATTTCTGGCAAGGTCAGACATTTCATGGCTGCCCCCTGCCAAATGAGTTTATCCAGATAGAGCAGTTTATGTGCAGAAACTACGGTCTATCTTCCTGTGCTTTATAAGCCACTGCATAGTACTGACAATACAAAATTGCTTTCCATTGCAGCTCAAACGTGGACGTACATAAGTGGTGTGCGAGGCTCCTTAGTACTTTCTTTTATGAGGTCTTCTTCATGGATAAAAATAAATTTGTTAAATTTTAACCATTTTGTCTCATATTTTCCATGCTGTGAATTGGTCTCAAGCTTTTTTTTTTCCCCCCTCTCCTGTTTTTATGATGGAAGAACTGGAAATTTCAGCATTTTGACATCATTTGTGGACAATCATTTCTAGAAGAAGGATAGAGGAAAATATATTGATTTACCAGAATGATGTGGCGGACAAAATCTCGTGCCCTTTCCCTTGAGTGAATGCCATACCTTTGGAATGGTGGCAGTAGTACAGGCTGAGTGAGAGACAGTAGAGGAAGGGCAAGAGAGACAGAGGCTGCGAGTAGGAGTGCTGAGTTCTAGCAAGTCTAAGCACCTTGTGTTGAATCCTGGTCTCAGGGACCCTGTGACACTGTGGAACACACACCTATATTTTTCTAGGAGGACCATGTCTAGTTATACTGCAGAACTCCTTGCTGTCTGTAATTTACAGACTTTCTCCCTTATCTCAGCTTTGACTAGTATATTCATAGAAGCTAAACTCTCTCAGGCCAACAGCAGTTTTTTCATTGGTTTAACATAGCCAAGGTTGCAAGCCAGTCCCAAAAATTAAATAAGAGATGATTTTTTCTCAGTTCAACAGGGTCTAAACCATATTCTCCTGGGAGAATTTTCCTCTCCCACCCTCTCTCAGGATTGAAGGATATGTTGTGCAAAGTTTAAATCAGATGTTTTTTATTAAAAAATCTGTTGTATTGGCTGTTGCTGTAGAATGATAACAAGCCTTGTGTAAGTAAGCCAGGGTGAGAGAGAGTTTGTCCTTGGCTTCTGAAATCTGATATGCCTGTGGTCATAATGTTTGCAAACATTTTTCTCAGGTGGTCAAGCAATAACTATTTTCACTTTAATAGCACTGAGGAGCAAAGTAGAGTTTCATGTCTTCTCGGGCAGGTTAAGGATGAGCTGTTCACCAAGAAGCCTTGGTTGTGTTGACATGTTGTCTCTGTTGAATTTTTGGAATTGTTTTTCTATTTTATGTTTCTTCACAGTACCAAGGTCTGGCTGCTGAGCAGGATTCATTGAACCCTCTGAGACTGCAGCAAATCCTCTTGTCTTGACTGCCTGGCTGGTGCATCTCTGTCTTTTCGTCACACAAAGATGAGAGAAACTGACAGGTCATCTTATCTTCTGGCTCTTTCACCTCCTGGCCATCTCTCCATCACATTGGCGGGGATCTTGATGTGATTTTCCATCTCTTTAGTAGGTAAAGGAATAACATAGCTTCTATTATGAAGTGATTTTTTTTTGTGATCAGGTTCTTTTCCCTTTTTAGAGGTCTTGTGTATCACTGGCTCCAACCTCTTTCCCACTTTCTGCATGCATTTCACTTGTAATTTCTTGAAGAAGAAAATAACTTTGTTGAAGTTTCCAGATTTAATAGAGATATTTGGGTGATTTGTGATAACTTGAGTATACAGGAAGTCGTACTAAAATCTCATTTGGAGATATTTTCAGTGAAAGTGTTCACATAAAAAGGACTTACGCTAGCAGGAAAGGGTTGCCTAAAAAAGGTAAACCCAGCCATACTGGCTCTAACTCCCTTTTCAGTCTGGAGATCCTGCTGGAGACAGAGTACTGCACCATATAGCCCCTTGGTTTGGCACAGTGTGACCAAGGTCACGTGTGCGTGTGCATGTTCAACATATTGCAGAAGGGACTTCTGCAGCTGAACGACCTACTGTGTAAGGAAACATTTTCATTTATTTAGCGTTAGCCTGCCCCTTGCTCCTCTCAGCTGATGCCCCTCAGTTCATGTATTGGGAAAGATCATGAAAAATTTATCACATGTGGAAAAAATTATCAGCAAATATTAGAAGGTTTAAACATAAAAGAGTTAACATTCTGCTTTACTAAATGTTTGATAACAATATCAGTTTCAGCCACATTCCCAAAAGCATGAACACATCTTAAGAATGCTCTGAGTTCAAGAAGTCATTTTTACCACAAACTCACATTTTGATGTGCCTGTGGATTGAGAGTTTGCAGGCAACAAATCTCCTTGGCTGTTGTTCGATCCTTTCCCCCTGCTGCATCACATCTCCTGATGAAATGCAAAGGGGATATAAGACACAGAAATTTAGTATTTATTATGTGAAATTGCCATGAGGTCATATAGACTGCATTTTTTTTTCAATTTAAACTGGTATTTTATATTACATTGCTTACATATAATGCCAAATTACACTGTTCTATGAGTCTGCCTATTTTCCTTTCTCTGTACAGGCTGCTCGCTTCAGGAAAGTGATTTGGGAAACATAACTAAAGGTTAAGCAGGTAATTTCTGCATTGTGTAACTACTCTAGTTAGTGTGTTTCTAATTTATTCAAAAGTAAGTCTACATTACTTTCCTGTCACTCATAAATATTGATAGATACTATTTGGCTAAATAAATAATTACAACCAATTTCACTTTGAAAAAATCTACAACTGCACTGGCTCTTCTCTCATCAGCTAATAAATATTGTCCTGCTATGTTTGTTAGTGCATTAAGAAATACAAGCAATACAAGAATTCAGACTTAATGCAGTGTGCTCCTATTTTTCTGGTTTATTTCTTAACTTCTTATACAGATGTTTTCATGAGTTGGTAAGGAGAATGCTTATTCTTCTGTGTTGCTACTTGGAGTAAGGTCTGTCATCCAGGAAAGCTGGTTTCAGGAAATTTAGGCAAGTGGGGCCAGGAAGAACAGGAAGAGGAAGAGGAAGAAAGAGAAGGACTTAGGAAGAGACATAAGAAGAAAGAGAAAGAAAGAAGAAAGAGGAAGAGACATAAATTTGTCTCTGATCAATTATTGATCTTTCAGGGACTCTCCCTGAACTGCATCCACACTGCTCAAGAGGTAACATGTGTACATGGGAACATGGGTGCATTACCCTGGGGTATGACAGTGTGTGATTGCAGTTGCTCTCTAGCACCTGTGCGTATTTCACTCTGCCTTTAGTATAAACTCATCTTTATTGGGAAAACCACTAAGGACCAGCTTATGTGAAGTATCTTGGCATACATTCCCCTTCTCTAAGGTCTTTTCCAACCTTGATGATTCAATGATTCATCCTCTTATCAATAATATTCTCTCTCCTGGATGACTTGAAATTGGCACAGAATCTTGAAAAATTAGAGAATATTTTTAATAAAAAATGAAATAAAATTAATAATTTTGCCAGTACTTGCTCTCACTAAGAAAGTCTGAAAAAACTATTTCCAATACACTTGTTCTGATTCCAGTCAGAGACTTCTTTGAACTGAAACAGAGCAGAGTTCCGATGTTCAGCATGGAGCAGCTCAGCTCTTAGGAAATGCCATTTCTCAACTTGGATACTGTCTTTGAGAAATAAAAAATTCCTCTGCTATTTCAAAAAGGAAAGCAAATATGTATCGTTACTGTTTGCACAGTGCAAACTTTCACTTAGCAGCATTAAAAAAAAAATTAGACAACACCACGTTCCCATTAGAAAAATGGCATTTAAATTAAAGCCAGCATAATTTGTGCAAATTATCTTCCCAGTTTTTCTATGCTTATGTGAAATTTTGAAGGATTCAGAAATATAACAACATTTTAAACCTTTTATGACATGGACAAACCTCCCTAGGGAACATGTTTTGTGTTTCAATGAGTGCAAAATGATATTCTACCTCAGGAATGCATTTTCTAAATATGGACAGTTTTACTGCGAGTCATTAGCCAAATAAAATTTCTGTTAGAAGAATGAGTTGTAGAGGTAATTTCCATTGTAATTTGGGCTCAGGTTACTTGAAACCATGTTAGCACCAAAAGATAGTCAAACAGGAGGTTCTTTGACTTGCTGGGAATCTGAAGCTTTGGTAGGATGGAACAGGACTCCAATTATTTATTTATTTATTTATTATTATTATTTTTGTAATTTTTTT
>WEIV01025757.1:72379-84643 GCA_013390005.1 Calyptomena viridis
CAATTGCATGTAAAGTCCTGACCAAGACCCATCAATCTACCATGGTCTATACTCAGTGAAATACATTTTGGGGTAGTTTTGCTACTGAACACTAACAAGTATTTGCATTTGTCTTTTTTTTTTCTTCAGAACCTTAAGTGAATTTGGGCAGCTTTTCTTGGACATACGATTCTTACCTGGTGTTAGTGCAGTTTTTCTGCCAAATCTCAAGCTTTTGATACAAGGATGAGAGGCAAAGCTAGAGCTTTTCAATGAAGGAGAAAATTTTCAGAGTAATTCAAGTATAGGTACCATTTCCAAGATGTATTAGGAGTGACCTTCAGTGTTTTTCAAATCTTTGTTGTTGTTCTTCAACCACAACTTTTTTATTATCCTTTCAGTGCTTAATTGTATACATGTGCATTTGAAAACACATAATTATATCTGTTCTAATGTCTTTCAGTTTTGGAGGAAACTAAATTTGATTACAAGCGTTTATTCTTGTTCCCTGCACATTTTAAAGGGCAGTGAATGCTATTTTGCATGTAGTGAGGTGACAGACATGTATCACCACAGACATAAGCCATCTTAAAATGAGTATGAAGGAAATAATTGTCTTCACTGCCAATATAGTGTTGAGACTGATTGTATTTTGATGTGATGTTTGCCACATGCATGTCTCATAAAAAGCACTAAATAACAAACTAGGAGAGAAAGAAAAACAAATCCCTGACTTCTTGCCTTGCCATAATAGAGCTGGAGTTATTTCAGGAACAAGCTGGATTGGCTTTCTCTGGGACTTAAAAATATACAAGAGAACGTGGTTTCCAGAAAAGAATCAAATGGAATGAAATGCCAGCACTGGAAAAGAGATCCTGTCCAGATGCTGGGTTGTTTTTTACTGGGTTATGCTGGTCCTGACCTTGGGAACATGGCGTTCCACTGACCATGATAGTTCCTCCTGTGGCTAGTCACAAATACATACCTCCCAGGGAGACAAAAGCCACAGAGGCTGAGGAAAATTAATTTCTGAGACAACTATGTTCATTAGGGAAGTACAATATAGTAAAGCAGAGCATTATCAGCTTTTGCTAACAGTGTTTTCCTCTGGGAAGGGACGATAACAGTATCAACAGCACCAGGTCCAAAGCATTGTTGTTTACCTCCAGTGAGTGTGAAGGGCAAACTAAAACTAAAAGCAAAATAGGGTAGGCTATCCAACTCATAATAGGGTTTCTGATAAGCTTTTTACTGTTAATAAAAATAATAGAAGCTCATCCTTTGAGCTTCATTAGCTTTGCTTGAGTGCTAAATGCTTTGCTTCAGCAAGTTCTCAATTTTTGCTAATTATATGGGCAAAACCTGAGCTTAGGCTCTCCTTCTTTCTCCCAATGTGGGTAAAATGCTGCTGAGAGGGAAAATGGTGGTGCTCTGTCTGGAGGTTTTGGGGCCCACTTGTGTTGCAGACTTGAGGATGTAGGTCTTGTCCCAGCTGACAGCCACCTGNCCATTTTAATAGACATTTTACAAATATAGAATAAAGAGCTTCTAAGTATGAGGCAATAGATGGATACAAACTGAGCAGGAATGGGAAGGTATGGCTTAGCTTTGTAAGCAATCACAAGAGCCTTGCCCTTTTTTTTCTTTTTTTTTTTTTTCTTGCAAAAGAAAGCTTAAGGAAGGATTTGAAGGATGATAATGAAGTAACTATCAATTTGCACCCTAATTACAAGCATGCAACATGAAATAACTGAACTGCTTCACTCTAGTGGTTTGAGTTGTCCAGTTTCTGGAAAAGAAAAGACTCTGTTTTGACCAGAGCTTTCCTAAAATCAGAGACTNTGCTGAGAGGGAAAATGGTGGTGCTCTGTCTGGAGGTTTTGGGGCCCACTTGTGTTGCAGACTTGAGGATGTAGGTCTTGTCCCAGCTGACAGCCACCTGAGTTACACTGACTGCCTCCATTCTTCATGGGTGTGATGGTGTCAGCAAAGAGGGAAAACCTGTGTAAAGCAGATTCTGCTAACACAGACAGCTGTGACGTGAATGATGACTTTACATTATGCATTTGACATAATGTGTTTGTTTGCTGAATGCATCAAAAACAGTGCACTAGATCATGCACTCTTCTTGTTCCATGAGAAGGTAAGACCACTCATTTTATAGGCTCATTTGTATTANTGTTCCAGACATCATGGTTAGCATTCAGTGTGTCAACAGAGGGATCACTGATGTGAGTGGGCTGGTTTGTGGTACAAACTGGTCCATCTTTTTCTTATGCAGTAGTTGATGACTGATTCTGCAGTAATCCTGGATTTCAACCTGGCTCAAAGCCCACTGACTGCAGTGGATTGGGGTTAAACCCTGGGCTCTGCTCTGCTTCCCAAATCACTGGGTCTGTTCTCAGAAACTTCATGTTGTGAAAAATGTGTCAGATAGGGAAGATAAGGTAGTCCATTTATTAGGATAGTTCTCCAATGAATAAACACTGAGTTCCTAAAATTCAAAGGAAAAAAAGAAAGTCCGAATCTTTCTTTGATGGGGAAGGCAAAAGTCTGGGGAAGAAAAAGGGTTTGGATGGGACAGACAGGACCTCAAAGCAGGAAAATTGTCATCGGGTTTTTTTGCCCTTTTAAGCCTAGTTCTTTATTTTTGGTAGAGGCTTGAGTTTTGGCACTTTTTTTTTTTTACTCAGATGGAGTGCACAGGGGTTGGTTTCATTGGAAATAAAATTCCATAAAAAAAATTAAATTATTTAGACTTTCTGGTTTACAGAAGGCAGTAAAAAAATGTCTAAACACTAAATATGCCAATAATAGCAGTGCAGCATGAACTGCCCAACAGAAAACTTCAAATCCTGCTTAAATAACCCACATCACCAGGTTTACCAAGCTGTCATAAAACTAATGGTGCCTTCGTAATATAGTGGAAGCAATAACAGTGTCCTGCAGCAAACCTTGTGGTGTATGAGGTACAGTGTTGCATATATGGGACTGCCTGGTCCATGTCTGGTCCATGTCTGGTGTAGACTTCTTGAATACAACTATTCCATGAGTTTGTTTTTTAAGAAGAAAAATTTATTTAAAATTGTTGCAAATATTAAAGGGATATTGTTTTCTAAGAAATTATGTATTGTGAGACTGGGGAGATTGCCTTCGTCTAGATACAACATGAGCTTTTATTCTGATTTAAAACCACTCCAGAGGACAGAACAGTCAGTACAGTTTTGTCCTGCATAATATAGGTAAATGGGAGGAACGTATCTTCTCTCTTTGATTGCAAGAAATTTTATAATCTGTAGTAACAGTCCTACCTCTTTATGGTCAGGGTTGGCTTGCATCCTGCCTGACAGAATTTGGGGAATCTCATTGCTAATCTGTGAGTCCGCCCAAGCCTGCTCCACTGGGACAACATCTCAGTGGAGAGAGACTGAATTTTATCTTCATGTTCCTTGTTACTTCCAGACAGGAGTTTTGCTGCTGTTCTACCGTTGTTGATTGTTGGTGTGGACCATCTAACACCTTTTCTATGATGTGGCATCCAAGTGTATTAGGGAGGAACACTTCATTGTGACTGGTCACAGAATAGAAATCAGTAGATGTTTTCTGGCAGGAAAACAGTGAGATCCCTAAAGAAGATATAAATAAACTGAACCTTTTTTTAGACTGTCATATATTTTAAAGTAGGATACAAGAAATAATTTTCTTTATTTGACATTTTTTTGAGTTTCAAATTTCTTTCTTTGAACCTTTAACAAATAGAAAATTCTTTATCTCACAAAGATAACAACACATTGATAGCTTATTGATATTACTTTATAGAACTGAATGACTGCTCTGGTTATTCTTATTTTTAAGAACCACTTCTGTGGGAAACTGTACATCAGGAAATAATCCTCTGCAAAACTGAAGACATAAACTTGGCCTTCTACTCTTCTTTTATCTGATGTGTTTGATCTTGTTTTGTTATTCTCTTCAGTCTCATGCATGTAATTTTCCTTTTCCCTTTCCATCATTTTCAAATTTTTTTTTTTTTTTTTTTAAAGTGTGTAAACAGAGGTGGAAGGACTGGGTTCCACCTGCTAGTTTCATTTATCAAAGTGTGCAATGATAGCTGACAATCCCAAAGGATATAATTGAAATCAAACCTCTGAAATGGTTATAAGTAATTTCTAGCTAACCGCTTGAAATTTGTGTGGCTACGTTGATAGATATGTTTTTGTGGTGTTAAATATGGTGCCCTGAAGGAAGTAAAACCAATTAATAAATGGATTTCCATTAACATAATAATGACAAATATAACCCCTCCCCAATATTTTATGAAAGGTTTAGAGGCCTTTACACAATAAAATAATATTTGAATTAATGACAGTTCCCCACTTCCTCCCAAACCTGGAATGTAGGTTGCCTTGGTCATGGAAGTTTCCTGTCAGAAATCTAGATAGTGATAAAATAGTGATTCCTAAAAAGATGCAATATAAGTGCAAATAAATTACAGTTATCTATTTATAAGTATTTTCTGTTTCCACAAAAATCTGAATATATCAGATTTTTATATCACAAAAATATATCCCTTTCACTCCCTTAGTTCAAAGCATATCTTCTTGGTGAAATTCAGACCAAATGCAGAAGCCCTCCAGTTTCGTCAGAAGAATGTGACATACTGTTAGGAATCTTCTAGGTTTGGAAGAAAAAATATCACCTTTTGTTTTCAGCAGAGTATTCATATCTAGTATTCCTAATACATCTAGACAAGAGCCTTCTTCACCATTGCCTCCTTTAGTTTAATTTTGCAGCTTCATATAGAAGCACATTCCCTGTTTCTTCCTACTGACTGATGCTGCAAGACCTAAATATTCTCTAGTCTAAGTATGACTCGTGCTACTGTAAATGTAGTAGCGTGAAAATTGCTGTCAATAGAAATGATGAATAACCATCCTTCAGTGCTATATATGTCTTTAACTCCAATAGGAAATGAAGTTATAGATGTTACTGTATACACTAAAGAATTTTTGTTACACCACATTACATTTCTTTGCCAGTTTTTTTCTTGGCTTAATTTCTTCTGTGTTCTGTGCACAACAGGCTGGCTTCCTGCTTTGGTGCAATTTTGTAAAAACTTAGGCTTTCAGGAGGGTTGAAGTTGGATGGTGATCAGTCAGGGTGCATGTGGTTAATATGCTGCTCAAAGGCTGGAAGAGATGGAAGACAAGGAGAGAGCCAGAAGTGCAACCAGGAAGTTTATTTCATGCTATTGACAGATAAGTCAGACTGCCTCATCTCAGGTTCTTCATCTATTTGATGTATTCAGAATTTCTTTTAAATGCAACAAAGGTATATAACAGCACTCAATGGGCCTAGAGCAGTGAAGCCAGTTAAATGAAAACACAAACAAATAGTTGGAATACTGCAGAAGTGGTGAAAAGCACAGAAAGACCGCTGTGGATTTTTTATCCAAAACATATGGTTCTCTCCAGAGTGAAGTGTCTAAGTTGAACCAGCATTGGAAGTAGTAGGAGAAATGTTTTGGGATATAATGAGAAACAGTTCTTCCAAATGAACAATGTCATCATCTATTTTTCATGCATCCTGAAAAGATCTGTTTTATGTGAAGGACTGGGATTTGTCTCCTGTCCTGTCCTGTCCTGTCCTGTCCTCTCCTCTCCTCTCCTTTCCTCTCCTCCTTTCTGTCTTTTCCTCTTGCACTCTACGTTAGAGGTACTATATGTCTGGTTTTCCTAGCTGAATCCTTTTTTTTCCATTCAGTAGTTTTAAAAGTAGTTTATAAGTGAATTTTGGGCATAGTTTACTCTTACCTGTGACCCTCTGTATTTGGTAGCTTCTAGGAGGTTGGATGCTACTGTGCAGGTAGAGTAGCTCCAATCTGGCTGCTGCACATGTGGAAACCATAGTTATGTTCATGGTGCATGCATAGGTCAGCATGTATTTTTCATGCCCAGTACATCCAATTCTGGTGGGATATGTCAGGCTATCCATAGTTCTTACACAAACGAACCACTGAGTGATATAACAGGAACCTCGTAAAGTGTCATCAAGTTTTCCATAATCCTGAAAAACACAGAGCAGAGGGTTGTGAAACTCTTTACTTTTATTTCTAGAGGCTATGCATGCAGAACATGGTCTGAGATTTGTAAATCACAGTGGATAATTCTTGAAGCACTGCTCAGTTACAGTAGCTAATGCAACTCTTCTAAATATGTGACTACAGCATAGCAACAGGGTCCTGATTCAAGAAGGAAAAACATAACTGAAAAGCAGGACTGTCTTCTACTATTTCTGTTCAGAAATTTTTCTCATTATGAAATGTCATCTTGGTTATGAAACACTGGAATGATGGAAGAAAAAGACTGAGTCTCTGATGAATGAATAATGTTAGAAACCTAATGCTTGTGACAGGACTGGTTGAACTTCAGATTTTGTTGATGTTTGGTGCCCAGATTGGATCTCCTATATTTTGCAGCTTCACAGAGTTTTACATGAAGAACACGACAGTCAAATCAGCTCTTCCACATCATATACCCTAAGACTCTACCTATCACTGTCTTTCATGGGAAAAGCTCTCATTTGACTGTGAACGACACTGTGAACTGTGTCATTCTTCCTACACATATCACTTTACAGAGTGTTTTAATGCAAACTGATTGAACTGTTGTGTCCTCAAATTGCTTGTCAATTTGCAGATAGCAAAATTATAAATTTAAACAGTAGCTATGTTTTTTTGTTTTCTCTCAGTTCATATTTAAAGATATTGACAATAAGGATCCTGAGACTAGAGTAGCATTATTGCTCATTATGTGAAGTAAGTTTTTGTGATCTCTGAGAAGTAAGATTTTAATTTTTTTAATAAGAAAATGAATTTTTTTTAACATTGTGCATTCAGATACCAAAGTGATGACTGATGTAACAGTTTGAATAGAATAGACTAGTATTATGAAATACGCCATGTGGACTATGTTTTTAATAGTCTTAAACTTTGGAAGGTTAAGACACACTGGTTTTATATAGGAATCATTTCCAGATATTGAAGAAAAGTGTTAGCTTTCTCAGAAATGTTCAAGTAAAGTTGACTTTTATATAACTGTCAAAAAATGTGCTGCTATGTGCAGAAATCTTTAAGAAAAGTGCCAATTTATATGGCTTTTCCCCTAATATTCCTAAAATGGTATTTGTTTTCTTAAAGGAACGAGCCAATATGTCTGCCTTGCCCAGAAATATTTATTTGAAAGCATGTTTTGAAAAGCAAATATGTTGATTGAATCAATACATTGAATTAATTGAAGAAATAGCAAGTTCAGATGCTAATAATAATAATAATGATGATGATGATGATAGCAACAAAAGACAAAACAATGTAGCTGTCATTAAAATTTAGACCCCATGGAAAAATTGGAGATTGTCGAATGAGAAAAGAAAGACTGGTCTGTGCAGACTGTGAGAAAAAGCAATGCCCTAGGATTAATTTAAATATTATGCTATTCATCATTATTTGGATGTCTGTGTGGAATGGGTGAAAATATTCACAATTCATGAAAAAGGAAAGATTTTTAGGACATGATTTTTTCATTTTGAAGATTTATAATGGAAATGAAATTTTGTTTTCATCACTATCCAGAAGTAAGCATTTGTCACTGATTCAGGGACTAGAAACAATACCATATGGTTTGAGTGGCTCATCACACAGCAGAAGTAACAACAAAAAGTGGTCAGAGAGAACATGTGGTGAACATTCTGAATCTGGAGATTATCCTGATTATGCTATGAATATTTATGAGTAAAAATATTAATAATGAACTAGTCCATTAGTCAATAAGCTGTTCACAGTGGAAAGAAATAATTAGTTATGCAATCGATATTATTCAAATGAATAATTGAATCCATTCAAATTTAACATACTTCTGATTATAACAGGTCTTTTACTCTGCTGGAATCTCCATCTCTCTGAATGTGGTATCTGAAGGGAGCTTCTACCAAGAGATTTTAAACCTGTGTTTAAATTTTGTTGTATGTTTCATTCACAAACAGTGTATCACTAAAAAAGAATTAGTAAATTTGTATTGATGTGTTTAGAACATATCTCACAGACTTTGGAACACAACAAACAATTTAGGGTAGTGAAATATGTTTGTACATGTGTTAAGCTGTGCTATAAATTAAGAAGTTGAATTCACTGGAAATCGATGTTTACAAAAACCTGACTAGGCATACTTAGAAGATTTCCTTCTGTATGTTGAAATCTTTCCATAACTCCAAATGCAGGAGGCTTGAGAAACTAGAGAGGCTAACTGAGCGTTGATAAAAGTTCTTCAGTAACTCTGTAGAAGAAAACTGCAAAAAGAGTTGTTAAACAAGTTCTGGGAGCAGACATGCTGCATGGAGTTGAAATACAAGACCTTGGTCACTCAGTCAATAGGAACTTTGACAACGACTTTGGTAGATAAAGTATTGTAGACTTCAAATTCCTTTCGGAATCCTGGAATGATTTGTGTTGGTCTTGAAGATTGTCTGGTTCCAAACTGCCTGCCATTGGCAGGGACACCTTCCACTAGACCACGTTGCTCAATGTGCCATCCAGTCTGGCCTTGGTCACTCCCAGGGATGTGGCATCCACAAGTTCTCTGGGCAACCTGTTCCAGTGTCTCACTACCCTCACAGTAAGAAATTTCCTCCTAATAGCTAATCTAAACTGACTCTCTTTCAGTTTAAAACTGTTACTTGACCTATCACTATATTCTCTAAAAAAGAATCTCTTCCTATCTTTCTTGTAAAGCCCAACTGTTAAGTACTGGAAGGTTGCTGTAAGGTCTTCCCAGAGCCTTCCCTTCTCCACGCTGAATAACCTCACCTCTTAGCCTGTCCTCATAGGAGAGGAGGTCCAGCTCCCTGACTGTTTTCATGTCCCTTCTCTGGACCTGCTCAAGCAGGTCCACGTCTTTTATGCTGGCAAGGCCCCAAAGGTTTTGCACCACATTGCTCCAGGTGGCTTCTTATAAGAGATTTTAATTCTTAGTCTGAAACTGTTGAAAAATTCTGCCATTGGTTTTGCTGGGCTCGAATTTCAATCTTGCCATTATGCCATTACCTTGCTGACAGCCCATCTGCTTGGGCAAGGCATTGCAGTGAGGGTTAAGATTTTAATTACATCTTGTTTCATTTTCATGTCTTGTGTAGGTCACTCCTTGCTCTGTGTTTTTTGTTTTTCCTGTCACCTATCCTTTGTGCTGCTTGTTCATCTTGAACAGGAAAGCTTTGGAGCAATTTCTGTCTCTCTTGCATGTTACTTAACACCCTAAGGCTTGAAAATCACTGAATTGTTTAGATGCTATTGCTATATGAATAATAACAATTCGAATTCTATTCTTTGCAGAAATCCAAGCTGGCTTGCTGCACAGATTCATCAAATCCTTTACAGGAACAAGGCATATATTTTTAAAGAATGTATAATTTTTAGCATTGCCTTGAACTGATATTACAAGTCTATGCAAAAATGTATGTATTCTGAATTCCTACAAAAATAAGTTTGTTTTCTTTAAAAATAATGAGTTTATGTTAGCTATTTTTGGTGGTGTTTCAGACTGAAATAACACTATAACTAGCTGCAGAAAGTCTTGTGGCTCCACCACAGCAAGTTTTAAATCTTACAAAGTCAATGTTGCAACTTTAACTTAGAAAAATAGGTGAAAATAAAGAGCTTCCTAGATTTGTTTTCCCAAGACAGATTAGGGGTGTGACCAGTCTAGGGTAAGTTCTGCAGTCAAATACTTCTTTTGTTGGTAGAATAATGTTAAAATCTATTGAAACCACATAATTTTTGTTCAAAAAGGTGCTCTTGTTTTGTTCTGCCCACAGTCTGCTAAGCAGCAACAACAGGTCCATTTGAAAACTATATCTTTAGAAAAATTAATTGATGGGGAAAACCTCAGTAATTAATTCATATTCTATAAGAGTAATGGTGTCATTACATTTCAGATTGGCAAAATATTTGAGAAATAAGACATTTCTGATGCCAGTATTTCCAAAGTAGTCTTTGGCTCAGGCTTTATTCCATACCCATTATCATTCTGGGAAAAAATAAGAGTTCATGTGATCAAGGTGCCATTGAAGTTAAATTACTTTTTCATGCTGGTGACAACAGCTCTCCTCATTTTTATTTAGACTTCATTTAAAAATTGAAATTTTATTAAAGCAAATCTAATCCCAAGAAAATGACATACTAAGTTTCATAGTTAGGAATGCTTGGTTTTCTGCCCCTTCATGATGCACGGTAAGTCTCAGGGAACAGCAGTGCAGTCTCACTGTTCATACTTGATTTTTCCTTCACACTGTGTTTCTCTATTCTGTTGTCTTCCCCATCACCATGCCACACCTCCAAACTGCTGCAGACAGTAATCTGCCTTTTCTTATCCATATTTTAAAGCACTTTTCTCCTTCCCAAGTGCTGTCAAATAAACAATAAAGAGCTACAATCATTTTGGTGGGGAAGAGCACCTGGTTGCTAGAGGAGCACAATGGTGACGTTGTTTCTTTGCTTTAATGACCATTCAGAGGAGGTGTTTTTCAGAGCAATGTTCAGATGGATTTCAGGAGAAAGGAGAGCATTCTCAAAAATATGAATTGGATCTGAATGTCTCGCAGAAGACGGACTTACCCTTGATTTTAGCATCTCAGGAAATACCAAATTTTTCCTAGTTTTAGTAAAACACCTTCATAAGATAATGTCAAATGCAAAAGCCTGCCTTTTTAGTTATGTGTTGCTCAGCCAGCAGATCAAGAGAAGAAGGATGATCTATCTTGTATAAGGCAGAGAATTTGAACCAGAAAATCCAGAAATGGAGAACATCAAAATAAAGAGTGTTAGACTTCTTATCCACCAAGAGAAGGACTGCCTGAATCAGAGAGATATTGTTCAAGCTCATTCTTAGTGCTTAGTATCATGTTGCAATCTAAGCAGCAATAGGAACACAAGAAAAGACAGAATTAGAGCTTCTGGCATCTGCTGCTGTTTTTAGCCCAGTTCCCTAACTAGTTTCACAAAATGTAATGGAAACTCCAAAAGGTTCCTGTGATCTTCCTAAAGATAAGCAGCCAGGTGGAGGATAGAGCAAGATCTCTTGACATTCCTGTCAACTTGTGTTTATTAAACACCAGAGATCCCTACAAGACAGTAACATTACAGCTGTCCCAAACTGCAAAGTATTTTAATGAGACATTTAGAATTTGTAGGACACCAGAGAATTTAGTCCTGAGACAAGAAAACATGGGAAACTGGGCTTTGTTAGCATCAGTGCCCAGGGAATTACTTGGTTTTGTTGTATTTGCAACATCAACCTGTGAAGACAAACCTTTTAGATTTTAATTTCTGCCTCTGTTTTTTATATTTCTCTCAAGAACCTGGTTTCAAACAAATTCCACTCTTCTGCTGGTCAGATCAACATCAGTGACTAGACCAAGCTGCCATGTTGATACCTATAGAAGCCAAACGATTTCTGGTGATGGGCAAGTCACTTTAGGACCTGGGAAGCTCCTAAATCTCCTTTTTCACAGAATCTGATGGTAGATGACTGCCTCTTGCATCCCCACTCACAAAATCTGTCATTTCAAGTTAAGTATGTGGGTTTTCTGACCAAGGATGGTGATGGCAATGAAGGTGATGGCAGGCCAGAGCTTACATGAAACTAATGCTGCTCAATGCTCCCATATAAGTTTATATATGAGAGACAAAAAAAAAAAAAGAAAAAAAGAAGCAAGTCCATTCTAGCGCATGCTTAATTGTTTCCAAAGACCAGAGGTCTTGCCTGGCAAGGGAGGCACTGGACAAATTCTCTCCCGTAGAAGAGATTCTGAGCCAGGAAGGTCTTTTCTCTTTATCTCAACCAAAAAAACATGTTTTCCATGGACAGAAATCATTTATGATGCTGGACCGAATATAGCAAATCAAAGGCTAATAAGATATCTAAGGGAAGATACATTGACATCCTCAAAGTAAAAAAGAAAAACTTGACTTTTGCTAATAACCTACCCCATTTTTAATTTATTTTTGTAATGTCAGCTTCTGTTTTGATTTGGATTGAATGAAATTTCTTTTTTAACTTTTATGTTTCAGTCCCAGACTACTGACTCTATTATTTGCTGACCTCTACAGAATGTAGTTTATAAAGAAAATCTAAGTGAGTTATAAATCTGTTGTTCTAGAAAATGTTATGTTTAGAGCCATTGTGTTATTTCACTTGATAATGTCAAAACTGCAATATAAATAATGGAATATATATC
>WEIV01025763.1:27223-73075 GCA_013390005.1 Calyptomena viridis
TGTCTGTGCAGCCCTGTTTCCCTTGTTCCCTGTGTGTGATGGGTTCTGTGCAGTGTACACTGAAGATCAGTAGCTCAGCAAGGAGCAGAACTGGTGGCTGCTGAAACTTGAGCAGTGTCCTGTCTGTTAAGCCTGGCTGCTAATTTATTGCTTGCCATCTTTTATGCTAGATTAATAAGGTGTTGTACAAGTTTGATCTCTCCTACTGAAACCGAACACTTCGGTTCGTAGAAATCTTATATTTATCCCAGTGTCATATGATTGGACATAAATAACCTTAAGAGTGAAAATAAATTAAAAAATAAAGAGAGAAAATGAAACAAACTTTAGTCGTTGCTTTTTTCTTAACTCATGAGAAAATGTACCAAATGTGCTTTCTCTTCTGTGTTTTGAAGCAGCTTCCCTTTTCAAGTAAGTAGACAGTGTGAATGGATGTAAAGTAACCTAAATAATCTATAGAATTAGCAGTCTTTGGCAGTCTTTCTGAAGGAAAAATATTTTGTGGAGGATGCAAAAACTTACTGGTATAGATATAATTAACTCCTAATTACTACTCAACCTGGTGTATACCCCAAAATTGTGCCAATATTGATCATCTACTTACAAGTTTATGTGCCAATATTTGATCAAAAAAACCCAAACCACTCTTCTGACTGTTTTCTGTACTGTGCGTGTAGAGATTGAAGCCAGCCAGCCCTACGAGTTTTTGTTTACTTGGAGGGTTTATTTTATTCTGGTGCTAAAGTCTTCTGTTTTTTAATGTAGATGTAGGTGCTCCCAAAGTCTAGGTGTTTGGTAGCTAATGTTGAAGCTTTACAACATTGTTGAGGTAGCTTCCATTGCCTTCCAAAATGAATCTTGGTTTACACTGAAGATTAAGGGTAAGGTCGTAAACAGGCTCCAGTGCCCTATGAAAATTATGCTTATGCTCCAGTCTACATTGTCATCAGGAGTTAGGTTGGGCAGAAGGAAAGGAGACACCTGTGTCTAGTGCATTTTACAAGGAAGAATATTTCTGAAGAAAACGGGTTCAGATTCAACCTAGCTCAACATGGGGTATTGGATTAAATATCATTTGAGGGGTTTTATAGGTGGTCATTATTTCTTAGGTTGGTGTTTCCCAACAGAAGATAAGTTGAGGAGGAAGATAAACCTTTAAAATAAACCAAACCCAACCAACCAAAGAAAAATCACCAACTGAAAACTTGGAACTGCTAAAATTAACAGATCCCACAAGGATGCATGTGCTCAATAAAAAAGTGCTAGTTCTTCAATCACTTACTGCCGTTGTTTTTTAGTGTGTTAAATTGTTCCTTTCAAAGTACAGTTTCCTAAAACATCAAAACTTGATTGTTTTTTTAGGCTTGTTGGTTGGCTGTGGTTTTTTCTTACTTATGTGGACCAAGTATAATGAATTTCAGGGAGGATATTTTCTGCTTGAAAATTGATCAGTTTAAGTACTAGTAGAGTAGCAGGAAAGGTCTTCTGGGTATCAGTGTGATGTGCTTTAAAAGATTGTACTAGCTAAGTACAACTTAATCCTGTGAATTTTGGCTTACGTTATATATACTGAGCAAGTCTTCAATAATACCTGTGGTTGGAAATCTGACACATCTTTCTTCTTTTAAAAAACTTCTTTTAAGGTGAAATTGATCCTAAAGAGAGGATAGCACGACAGAGGAAACTGCTACAAAAGAAACTTGGCTTAGATATGGGTGCTGCAATTGGAATGAATACTGAAGATCTGTTCAATGATGAAGATTTGGACTATTCCCCTTCTTCGGTTTTACTAGTAAACAAACAACCTGTAGGTAAAACCTTGGGCTCTTTGACTGCAAGAAATAATACAGTGGGTTTGCTTTATTTGAGCTTCTGTGGTTATAATATTTGTATTTTAAATATGATGATTGACATCTAATATTGTATGCTTTGGCCTCCTGAATTCTTACACCCCATAGTTGCCCATTAGTATTATTTGATGTCAAACTGCCTTTTAGAGTTTGAAATGGAGGATTGGGGAAGTTGAGAGCAATGTAGGTTTGAGAGTGTTTCAGGACCTCCATTGAAAGAAGAATTGACAATGAATGACTTTTCTTTCAGACTCTTCAGGCTGCTGAGTTAATTGACTCAGAATTTCGAGCTGGTATGAGCAGTAGACAAAAGAATAAAGCCAAAAGAATGGCTAAGCTATTTGCAAAGCAAAGATCCAGAGATGCAGTGGAAGCTAATGAGAAGAGGTATAATAGTGAACTGTTTTGCTTTGTTTCAGTTAAGCTGAGATTATGATTTGATTTATCTGTTGAGAAACTTCCTACAGTCTTTGCTTCTTAATCTTTTATGTGCTAATTGTGCTGCTGTTAAAAAGCTTGCATGCAATATTTGTTCCCAGTAGAGCTTTATTAGGGACCTAGCTTTAGAGGCATCTTGAAATAATGGGATGTTACAGTTGAAATTTGTGGTTTTTTCCTGTTATTAAATATGGCCTGAGAATAATGTGTAGAAGTGGGGGTTTAAGAAGGTGAACAATAACTAAAATTTAAGATACAACTTTCTGATATATGCTGTGTTTCTCACTAGCTTGTAGTAGCCACTACAAGCTACACTACAGTAGCTACACTACAACTAGCTTGTTGTGTCCACTGTGTTTATTATTTAGGACTTACTGTGTTTCTTGGAAAAGTCAGAAGCATTGCCTGTTTGGGACAGCATTGTGCTGTCTCCTCATTGAATTTTTTTTTTTTTACATGTAAAGTTACTGATCTTGCAAGTATTAAACCTCTTTTTTTTGTATTCTTGCCACACTTAATTGTATCTGAAGACTTCAGCTGTAGAAGTAATTACTTCCCCTAAAACATACTTCCAGTTCATAAACTTGTACTTGTTCCTTCTCAGCAATGATAGCACTGATGGGGAACCAGAAGAAAAGAGAAGAAAAGTTGCAAATGTTGTCATCAACCAGCCTGCCACAGACTCAAAAACATTAGTAGAAAATCTTCAAGAAGAGGTAAGATGTATTGTTCTGCTGGAACAGGAATGATCACTCATTTTTTCAGCAAAGTAATTTGAAAGAAAACCTCTTTATGGTTCCAAATTCTTTAGTCATTTTAGCATCAAGAGAAATAGAGTGAAGAATGTCATTGCCAGCTTATTTTTATATAAAATGAAGCAAAAGAGCTTCAAATTGTGTTTACAGCATTGAGGAAGGAACATGTTTAATCTGTTGATAGCAGTTTGTGACCCACATGAATGTGACTAGTGATGGTTACAGGTGTCAGACCTGGGTATTAAACTGTAAAACTGTGCTAAACACTTAGGTGGTAGGATTACAGTGAGCCACAAATAACTTGATCTACTTGTTCATGAACACTTTATTTAATCTTTGCCTTAATTTAATTAGGCTTCAACTCTTACAGATAGAATTCTAATTTAAGATTTAAACAATTACCTTAGTCTTAGAAAAACCTGTATTTGTTTCAATAGACTGAATAGCTGAAAACTTAAATGCTAAACCAGAGTACAAACGGTACATAAAGTTTATTTGAGAAGATTTTATCTAGACTAGTCTGTATTCTACAAAAATAAGACATTTCCAGACATAGTTTAGCAATTAAATTTTTATTTGTGAAAAAATTATTGGAAAATTAATTTGAAAGATGAGTAACTGCAGCTGGTTGCTATCTGTCTTTCTGTTGCTTTGTGTATGTGATGGTGTGAACTTGATCATTCCCTTTCCATAGCCATGTCAGTTTCTTTGTAAGAAATTTTGGGATAGCGCCTGTGCTTCTGGCTTCCAAAAATACAGAATGTATTCTGAAAAGGATAATGTTTATTACTGAATTAGTTGACCCAATTTCATTATGTAGTGTGTTTTCAAACTGAGACTTGCCTATTTGTATTCTTTAAAGGCAAAGTTCATAAATTTAAAGGATCACTGGGAAGGATAAGAAACTTTGCTTAATTTTCTGCTTTAGTATGGTTCCTAAAGCGAGTATGAATTCCAGAACATCAAAATTAATTACCATAGAGAAGAGGTTACGCTACTAAGGGAAACTTCATAAGCTTTTTAAGAGATCCAGTGCCAATCAGCACTGAGCTGTGTCTGAGCTGTGGAAGTAGCCAGAGTTTCAGTTCTGTTCAGTAATGAAGAAAAATACTTAAGCTTTTGGAGGTTTTTCTATGCCATTTAAATACATGAAGGTAAGAATATAGTAAGTGTTCATCTGATTTCTTTCTCCTTTAATCTCATGCTTAAGATTTTTTTATGCTTTTAGGTAAATGAATGGCCTCTGGAAAGCTTTTGTGAAGAGGTGTGCAATGATCTCTTTAACCCTTCCTGGGAGGTAAGGCATGTGTGCAGTATCTGAGATGTAACTACAGATTAAAAACAATCACTTCAACAGAAACACAAAAATTGTATGTGTAGAACTTGAGTATTTTGCCAGGTATCAAAATTCCATCAACTGTAAATATAGACTATATAGATTACATAGCTGAGACAAATCTGCTTTTAGTGAACTTAAAGGGAAATTGAAAATATGTGTAATGTATGCTTGTGGAGAGTGAGAAAGATGTAAAGCAGTCATTGTAAGTGAGAATTATGGGAGTATTGAAATTCAAGGAAAATAAAAGCACGCAAATCTATGGTTAAAAAGATTAAGCCGTTAAAATAGACACAGATTCATCAGGATTTTGAGGAATATTGTGCAAGTCTGTTGCTGAGAACAGTGGCATGTTTTTCTAAGGCTAAGCTAGTACAAAAGGGAGGGCAATCAATGCTTTGGTAACTAAAAAAACTATATTTTGTTGCTTAGACTGCTTATTTTCAAGATTCAAAACTCTTCTGCTCACCCATTTATTCAGTCCTTATAGTTTTCCACAAACTTTGATAGATATGTCTGGCAAAAGTATGAACAATCTTACTACTCTTGAGCAGAAGATGGAAATAAGGGTTCTCAACTAACTTAAGATTAAGTTGATCTTTTGAAAGGTTAAATGCTAACAACAATTCTGACATCCTTATGTATATCTGTAGCATAGTCTGAGTGATGTCAGTATGGGCAGAGCCAACTTGCTTTGCAATGTGGAAACACAGAGAGATTACATGCAGCCAGCACAACTGTTTTGGTCCCAGAAAAAGAATAATTCTATTTGTGTGGCACACTGCTGCATCTGAGCTAAAAAGCCTCACCTCATTTAAAAGTAGGCTGTTTGTAGTTGAAGGCCATGTCCACTTGTCTGGAATGCAGACTTTCCCAGGGCTTTCTTAGTACCTTTGATATAGGGCACATACCTCTTAATTAAGAAATTATATCAATAGAGTCGTTCTTTCAGTACGTTCTGGGTGAAAAACAGGTGAACCTACCTCAAAATGCATGTTAAAAATCTCTGTAGTGGCATCTTGCAATGTCTAGAGGCAGCCTGTGTGACTAATTCAGGCTGCTTGCCTAGCTTACAGACAGCTGAAGTCAGGCAAGATGTATCCTACTACTGGTATTTCCTTTATGCATTTGTGCTTCTGGCTGGTTTTTGTGTTTGCAAAAGCTGAGGACTTAACTAGCAAAGTCTGCCTCTCTTGACTGATAAAGCCTAGCTCATAGGCAATCTTGGACCAAGTAAATTACTGGTGTATGAACAATTAGGATTTTAAGATGAGACTGTGGCTGTTTTTTATTGGCTTGCTTACAGCTTTAACCAGCAGCCATTGAGCCGTACATAGGGGACCAAATATGCACTTCTAGTTGTTACTAAAATGAAATGAAATTTATTATAACTTGCAGTAATTTTCTGCTAGCAACAAGCATGTATATGAAGTGTTCTTAAACAGACTAAGGTCTGCCCTAACTTGTGTAAAGGCCTCTCAATGAAAACCCAGTTCAAAACTCCGCTTTTAAAACTTTGTGTATCCATTGAGTGGGCTTTTCTTGAAGCCAGTTACTAGTTGTTGTGGTTTTAAGTAGCCAGAGATTTTTATTAGCTGGGGGGGGCTATGAGAGAGGTTTCTTTAAGAAGCTGCTGGAATTCTCTCTGCTCTAAGCTAGTCAAGGTCGACTGGTAATGCCTCTGTGATAACATATTTAAGAAGGAGTAGAGAAAGAAAGTCTGCGCAGAACATCATGGCCGCTTAAGAGACAGGAGGGTGAGGAGTTTGATTAGCACCAAGGTCAGAGAGAGGAGAAAGAGAAGATGCCTTAAACACTGGAATAGGGCCCCAGCAGCCTGTGGGGGATCGTAAGTGCAAAGATTCGTAGCACACCCGTGNCATACACACACACCTGCCTTCCCGAGCTGTTGGGGGAAGGTGAAGGATCTTAAAAGGGAGGGGTGGGGGGAGAAAGGTGTCTGTAACAACTATCAAACTTCTCACTCTTAAGCTCTGGTTGTAGTAGTAGTGAATACTTAATATGTAGTAGTAGTGAATACTTAATATTCTAAGTTATAGCCTGTTTTGCTTGTGAAATAGTTAATAAACAGTTGCCTTGTAATCCTTATCACAAAAGTCAAAGTTTTTTTCCTTCTCTGGGAAATTTTGGATCTATGTGTGGACTCTCAGCATTTAGCCAGAGTCAAACCATGACACTAGTCCAGTTAGACATTCCTGTTTCTGGTATTTTGACGCCTACAGCAGACCTTTCTACTAGTCTGCTGTAATTTCCAAAACTCTTTCTCATCTGTTCAACTGTTCGTGTTTGGAGAGAAAGTGCAAGTGCCTATAATTTGCTTTCCCATATCACTTGTTCACTTATTTTCTAATATCTAGTCAAGCAAGGCAGATTTGTAAGCTATGTAGAGTAATAATTGTCAGAAACTTTTTGCAGACTCCAAAGTATTCATTGAGGATCCAAACTCCGTTTAAGAAATACAAAGAGTTGCGGAGAAATACTAGAGTGTTTAAAAATGAATATTAATTTGCTTTAGCTTATAAACTTACTAAAAACAGTAATATCTTCTAGTTTCTTGTCTTAGAAAACCAGTGCTTATAGTGAGGTAAAAGTAAATGAATGTTGGCTATATTACTGCATGTATGATATGTCAAAAAACAGAAGCAATTCTTAATTGGTTGATTTTTGATCACATACTTACATATATAATCTAATAATTTCCACCAGTCTTAAGCTAGTTCAGCAGTAGTTGAAACATCTCAATTAAGAATACAGTATTATTGTTTGTTATCCTATGTGGGTTTTATCTTCAGTTCCTTAGTATTTTAAGATTAATTTTTCATTTCCCTTTTTTAGGTTCGACATGGTGCAGGTACTGGACTGAGAGAGATACTTAAAGCTCATGGTAAAAGTGGTGGTAAAATGGGAGATAGCTCTTTAGAGGAGGTAAGTTTCTGGTAGTGTGGAGTTAATACATTGCTTAAATGAAGTTCAGAAAACAGACTTATTAAAGTACTTATATTTTGCTGCAGGTGGGTGACCTGGGGTAATATAAACCGTGAAACTTGTCTGCTCAAAATCATCTGGATGACATCACTGTATGCACAGATAAAACATAATTTTTAAAAGGCCTGTGCAGAAACCAATGCTACTATATAAATAGCCATTAATACATTGTTTGTGTATAAAGTTATTAAACAGGTTCCATACTAGAAAATACTATTTTCAGGTCATGGTAAGGCTGTGCTGAAACAAAATTGATTATGTAGCTCTTAAGTCTCATACCATCTAATTCTGTTTGTTTAAACAGTAGGATGACTCTATCAATCTGCTTGCTTTATTACGAGGAAAGAGTTTCAGTAGTCTTTTTTAAAGGAAAACAGTTTTTATAAAATAACCTAAGTTATATCTTGTTTACTAATAGTGAATCTCATCCAGATTAATAATGACTTCGCTGTAAAACAGGTGGGAGAGCTTGTAGTTTAAAGAGTGGAAAGCTGAGGAGATGTAGATCAATCTACTTCAGCATATTTTGTATATAGGGAAAGCAAGAGCTTCTATCACTTTTTGCCTCCATGTGGAGTAGTATTTGTTCCGTGGAGATTTCTAGGTAGTAGCACAAGCTGCAAGAATAAAATACTTTAAACCGTTTCCTAAACATTTACAGAAGGTGTGTGTGTATTCCAGCTGCTATGAATGCTGTATAGTGGGTATAATTCTTTGACATGTATGGGAATATGAAATCCATAATATGCTTTCAGTTTTGTTAATTAAAATGACTGCTTTTATGCAGCTTCTACTCTGAGATTGAAAACTACGGAGTTACTGGTCTTGAACAGAGGCCAGAGCTTCAAGACAAGTTTGGTGTAAATTGCTTTGTTTAATCTGGAGGAGAGGTGGCTGAAAAGCAAGTTCCTTTTGCTGAGTCTCCCACAGTGAAGTAGTGCTTTGTAGTTTGTTTATAAAAAGTGCTTCAAACATCAATTGACTTGCCTAGGATGAGTTGAGGTTGGTCAGTGTAGGTTGTCTGGATGACTTTACCTTTGTGGGCTGTGTAGAAATAAAATTGTCCACCTTACAATTTGCTCTCTAGCTGTTGTGTGTTAACTCCAGCTGGCAACTAAGCACGACACAGCCACTTGCTCACTCCCCTCCACAGACCCCTCTGCTGGAATGGGGAGGACAGTCAGGGAATAAGGTCAAACTCATGGGTTGACATGAGAACAATTTAATACTTGAAACAAAGTAAAATATTGTAGTAATACTAATTATAATAACAGTAGTAATAATAATGATGAAATGGAGAGTGAAGTAAAACCCAAGAAAAACAAGTGCTGCACAATACAATTGTTCATGCCTGGCCTGGTCCCAAGCATGGATCAGCCCCTTCTGGGTATCTCCCCCAGTTTATGTACTGGACATGATCCACGGTGTGGAATATCCCTTTGGCCAGTTTGGGTGGCCTGTCCTCACCATGCTCCCTCTCTGCTTTTTGTACACCTCCTCACTGACAGAGTGTGACACACTGAAGTCTTTGACTTAGGGTCAGCATGACTCAGCAAATATCTGTGTTATCAACAGTATTTTGATACTGAACCCAAAACACAGCACTGTACCAGCTAATAAGAAAAAAGCGAATTTTGTCCCTGCTGAAACTGGGACACCAGTGTTATAGTAAAGGTACTGTTTTTTAAAAAAAAAAATCAACTGATGTTTGCAGTAACCCAGGTGATCTGAATTAATGTTGACTACTTTCCTTTACTGTGTAAGATGATTACATTGAGTCAATTTGAACATTTGTTGCTGTCTCTTACAAATTTTAACTAAAGTAAGCATATTGGAAATGCTTCATGAATGAATATAGTCAAGGTGTTCAATTTTTCTCTTTTTTCAGATGATTCAGCAGCATCAGGAGTGGCTAGAAGACTTGGTTATTAGACTTCTTTGTGTGTTTGCATTAGACAGATTTGGAGACTTTGTTTCAGATGAAGTAAGTTACCTTTCAATGGTGGGATCATCAGGCTTCTGAAGGAGATAATACTGCAGCAGTATAACACTGATAGTAGTATAGCACAGATAAGTGTGCTTTGTACAGTGCTACTGCATGTGGCTGTTTTAACTGCTCACAAATGCTTATGAAAATGTAGCTAACTGATAAATTTTAACCTTGTTTGTATAGCAGTTTGACCATCTGACTCTACTCACATTGATTTCTTTCTAAGTCAGATTTCATACAAAAGTACCTGTTTATTGTTTACTTTTTCCTAGGTCCAGGCACCAGTGCGAGAGACTTGTGCTCAGACTTTGGGAGTGGTATTGAAACACATGAATGAGACTGGGGTTCATAAAACTGTGGATGTTCTCCTGAAGCTGCTTACACAGGAACAGTGGGAAGTGAGACATGGTGGTCTCCTAGGAATCAAGTATGCTTTGGCAGTACGTCAGGTAATAACCCTCATGAAAAATTGTAGAGAGCTTTGGATCAAATAACTCTGCTTACAGTAGAGGATGTGGCTGAACAGTAGATAGATCTGATCAAGGAAGCTTGTTTGCACTGCAGTCTCATGGGTTATGAGATGTGACTGCACTTCCATATCCAGGCTGCAATTGCACAGTGAAGCTGTACTGTTATAACTTTGATAAGCTAGTTGCACAAAACATAGAGGCTGTGCTTGCCTGATTTTGATGACAGTTTCACGTATGATGCAACAGGTGAGTGCTACAAGATGTTTAGTCTATTTATGGTAGTATTCTGCAAGCACTGAGCTTTGAGCTGACTTAAAATTCGTTCAAATTTATAGCCTAGGTTTAACTTCATGAATAGTAGCTTACAATATTTAGGTTATAGTCTTAGGTGGGTAGCTTCTCTTTAAAAGAAACAGGCTTATTCACACATTTAGAGTACATGTCAACTGTTTGGATCATTAAATGCTTTTTGTTTCAGCATGCTTTTGATCTTTTTGGTAGGACATGATCAACACTTTATTGCCTAAAGTGTTGCCTGCAATAATTGAAGGTCTGCAAGATCTGGATGATGATGTCCGAGCTGTTGCTGCAGCATCTTTAGTACCAGTAGTAGAAAGCCTGGTTCAACTTCAATCTCAGAAGGTGACTGAACTGTCTTCTGATTGAAAAGTTTGCTTTTGAACAAAATTAAGAAAATAATGCTTACAGGCAGCACTAGGGGGTTTTGTATGTGTATAATAACATGTTGTTGTTATGTGTAGGTGCCTTTTATTCTTAATACCTTGTGGGATGCACTTCTGGAGTTGGATGACTTGACAGCTTCCACAAACAGTATCATGATCCTTCTTTCATCCCTTTTGACTTACCCTCAGGTCCGCAAATGCAGGTAACTTTTAATTAGTATTGCTTCAATGTTACATGTTTGAGTGTCCACTTATTTGCAAATGGCAATAATTCATTTCTTTCAAATCATGTGCTGAGGAGATGCTTAATTTAAGTCAATATTTTAATTGTACCCTTGTTTTTCCTTAAAGTGAAGGTTAAGACAATGCTTCTATTTTCATTACATCTGTGAAGTGCAACAAAAGAATGAAACAATATGACCTCCTTTATATGTGACTTGTTTGCCTTCTCTCTTCATTATCTTGGGTATTTTAGTAAAGAATATTGGCTCCACTCACATGGTGGTCCTGCCCACAAACTTCTTGTTTGTCAACAAAGAGCAAACAAACTGCAAACAAGAGGCCAGATTGTTCCTTAAACCATGTGTACTGTTGGAACGATTTGGAAGAGAGCTACAAACATGACAATTCACATCAGTAGTACATCCAGTAATTCTGTGGCTGGTTGACAAAGGCCATGGTTAGATCCTCTCTATTTGGGACTCTGGCAAATTAAAGGAATTGCATCTTAGTATGTTAAATTTTTCATAATGTACATGGTAAACTTGCAGCATGTGCACTTAGATAAGATGCAAAAGCATCTACTTTTTCTTATCCTATATGATTGGCACTGCTGAAGCTGGGTTTTGCCCAAATCCAAAAAAGAGAAGTTTTGTCACTAACGTCAGGTTTAATTCAGCATATACTACTTGCTTCAGTTGATGTGGAAGCTCATGCACAAAAGATGCAAGCTTGATTTTAATTATTTGTGAAGTTGTAACTGCCTACTAAGTTCAAAACAAAAACATCCCCTCCTTTTTTCTGAACAGTTGAACAAAGCCCAAACATGGGGAAAAACACAGTAAAAACACATACTTGAATTGACTAGCTCTCTACGCCAGTAAGAGAAAAAAACCAGAATTTTCCTGAAAAAAAAGTTTAAAGTTGTATCTTTAAGTGTCTAAGGTGTAGTAACTTGAGCCTTCACTTAAAATCACCTAGTATATGCAGTAATACTTTTCTTAAAATGCTTTCTTTTGGGTAAGACTTCTTAACTGAGGATAAAAAAATTAACTTAGCTCTGTTTGTGGTTTCTTCCCTGCCACTGCCCCTTCCTGCAGTATTCAGCAATCACTCACAGTTTTGGTCCCACGTGTGTGGCCATTCTTGCATCATACTATATCTTCTGTGCGAAAAGCAGCACTGGAAACGTTATTCACACTGCTCTCTACACAAGACCAGGTAAGAATTAGTTATTAGTGTTTTACTATGATACTTAACTAGAATATGCTTGATTATGTGGTATCTTTGTTTCAGAGTTCTTCAACATGGTTGACTCCAATTCTGCAAGACATGTTGAGGCACATATTTCAATTTTGTATCTTGGAAAGCAACCAAGAAATTCTGGATCTTATTCACAAGGTATTTGCATGACTTACCACCTAGATGTCTAGTGTTTGTGTATCCTACTCTTTCATATCCTCTTTACTTTTCTGCAGATAAAAAATGTGTTCCTGTTAATTATTTTGTAATTGGCCTATGTGATACTTCACTGTAGAGTGAATGGAGATGGTTCCTACAGTTTATCAGCATATGTATGATCTTATGTAGCCAAATTTGTTATCATTTCCATTATGATTTGTTCTTTCCTAAGGTATGGCTGGAACTGCTAAGCAAGGCATCTGTACAGTATGTGGTTGCAGCTGCTTGTCCATGGATGGGAGCCTGGCTCTGCTTAATGATGCAGCCATCTCATTTGCCCATTGACTTAAACATGTTGCTAGAAGTGAAAACTAGATCAAAAGTAAGTGAAATGTGGCCTCACTAACTTTCTGAGGAAAGTAGGAAACTGCTTAGCTGTGTATGAAAACACATTTTAAGGGTTTTAGAGGGGAGTGGTGGCGCCTTCCTACAACTCTAAATGTAAATTATCTTACAGCCTCGTCTGTAAAGCAGAAGAGTTCTTGTCAGATTATCCATGAGAATTAAGTTCTGCCATGTAGCATACTCTGTGAATACTTCATAGTTTTTATTTACATGGTTTTAAAGCCATCTGTTTGCAGGACTCTTAAATCTAAAAGAGTTGTTACTTCTGAAAACATGCTGGAAGAGGTTTCCATTTCCCTCTGTGTTGATCAGCTGTGTATGGAGTATTAGGCTTAATACTATAGCCAAGGAATATAGCATCCATTTAACAGGACCATAGAATCCTACTAGTGGAGAGGTGATTTACAAGTATTAACTACTTTAAGAAGTCTATTATCCAAGAAGTGTTTAGTCCAACTTTTACGCGGAATAGTGGTTACTTGGAATGTTACGGAATATTAATTAATATTTTTATTACAAACTCACTCTCAATCTCTCCTTTGTTCCCTAGGAAAAGGCAGGTGCTAAACTGCGTCAAGGTCAAACCCAGAATAAGGAAGTGATTCAGGAATATATTGCTGGGGCAGACAGCATTGCAGAAGATCCAGCAACAAGGGATTATGTTGTCATGCGTGCTCGGATGATGGCAGCAAAGTCAGTTTACTGGAAATATGAAAAAGACATTTAAAAGCAATGTATTTTTTCATTAGATATAGTGATTTTGCCAAAATCTAATTATGTAGGCTATTCTGGCATCTTCATTTTGAATCATTAATTGCAGAGTAATTGTAACACTGAAGTGACTGTTCTTTTCCCTCTTGTCAGGTTGCTGGGAGCACTTTGTTGCTGTATTTGTGACCCAGGTGTAAATACTGTTCCTCAAGAAATAAAGCCAGCTGAATCATTAGCTCAGCTACTGCTCTTCCACTTGAATTCTAAATCTGCCTTGCAGAGGATTAGTGTTGCATTAGTAATCTGCGAGTGGGCAGCCTTGCAAAAGGTAGGGTGTTTCTGCAGCAAAAATAAATTTTACTGTCTCAATCCATTGCTTGTGTGCTACTTAACTTGAAATAAGATGTCAATTGATAAGCTAAAATATTTTTACAGCTAAATACCAAAATCTTGATTCTTAGACAATAGAGGAATACAGTACTTAATAGCTAAATGCCAACTGTCAGAGCTATGAGTCAGTAAATACATTCACTTTTTTCGTGCAAGTAAGTCTATTCTCAAGATGCATGTTATCTAAGGTCAGTGCTTCCTTTTAAGGTGACTATCCTCCATTCACTATCACTTCTACAGTGGCAGTCTGAAGGTTTTGTTCTTAGTCTTTAATATTCTGGGAATGTTAATGGGCTTTCTGACAACTGGATTTCTGTAGCTAGATTGAGCTGTTTAGTGCTTAAAAGTGAATAAAAGAAATTGTAATTATTCAGAAATGCAAATTCTTTTCCTCTTGTAGGAGTGTACTACTGTGGCCATTTGTGTGCAGCCTCGTTTACTTGGGGTCCTTTCTGAACATCTTTATTATGATGAAATTGCTGTTCCTTTTACACGAATGCAAAATGAATGTAAACAACTCATCTCATTGTTAGCCGATGCACACATTGACATTGGAAACAGAGTAAACTGCAGCGTATTTACAATAGATCAAGCTAATGAGCTGGTAAGTAGAGGCATGCCTGCCCTTCCTTCAGATCTCTTCTTGCCTTGAAATATATCTTCAATGTAATTGTTACCACATTATTTCTGAAAGTTGCTGTCTATGTGACTTTGAGGTATCTCTTGTTGGAGAATGTGTATAGATACTTACTACTTCCCCTGTGGTGTTTACAGTCTGATAAAAATCAAGTGCAGTGTGAGGTATGTCCTTAACAGGATCAAAAAGCGAGTGTTCCAATTCCAGCTGTGGATTCACTATTGAAATCCACACAGAAGAAACCAAAGCAGGCTGGAACTCTTTCAAAACCACTGTCAAAAGACTAGTAAATAAACTGTAGATTCTAGGCTTTTCCCACCTTGCCTCTGACCTTTTAATCTGCTTAAATCACAGAAAACAGTAGCCAACAAATTTTGAGGGGAGAAGAATATGGGAAGTCCTGCAATTACTTTGTTGTGCTGATTTTTTTCCTTAGATTTTTGTCCCATTCTCTTTCCTCAAAAGAAATGGCTTAGAAATAACTTAATCATGCATGAGACCTTGCACATCCTTTTTTGGCTCTTGTATACACAATCTCCTTTGCTTATCTGTCACATGCTTACATATTTCCAGAATAGTTGCATGGCACTGGCAGATTGGGACAATCTAAACTTGGAGGAGTACATAAAGTGCTCTTTGGGAATCTAGACTTGAAGTCATAATATGCCTGATTTTTCCTTTGAACTGCAGTTCAGGATTCCAGAAACTACATTTTGGAGCATTTCATGCGATTTGCTGGTGAAATTAAGATACTTGGTCAAGTGACTCATATTCTACCATGAGAAGATACCCTGTTTTACAGTAAATGAAACAGATTTGTAATTCTTTTTTTCCCTTTTCTTAGGTAACTTCTGTTTTCAATGAAGTGACATCATCCTTTACTTTGAATCCTAAAGTTCTCCAGCAGTTGGACAGTAAACGACAGCAGGTGCAAATGACTGTTACAGAAACAAATCAGGAATGGCAAGTGTTGCATCTGCGAGTCCACACATTTGCTGCATGTGCAGTTGTGAACTTGCAGCAACTTCCAGAAAAATTAAATCCTGTTATCAAACCCTTAATGGAAGCTATCAAAAAAGAAGAGAATACACTCGTACAAAATTATGTGGCCTCATGTATAGCAAAGTTACTTCAGCAGTGTACGACAAGGTCTCCTTGTCCCAACTCAAAGATTATAAAAAATCTCTGCAACTCCCTCTGTGTGGATCCACATCTTACCCCATTAGCAGCATGTCCTGCACAGCCTCAGAGTAGCAATGAAAACTCAAAAGGTATGACATCTAAGACTGCCAGGATTCTTAAAATGTGTTGGTGCTTATCTCTGAACTGCTGAAATGTGTATTTGAGTGAGTCTTGTTTTCAGTGATTTTAAAATGCCAGCAACTGAGTATTAGTAATGATGTGATTTAGGTATTTTCAGCTACACTTTGTGTGCAGCTAATGTGTATTGTTTTCAGAGCATATATGTATAAAAACTTCAGTTGTCAACTTGTGATCGTATTTAATTTATATATGGTATGAAGCTTTTCATTGAAATTAAGTATGGGAATTAGAGCAGCCTGTTAAAAAAAGTCTGACTTGCATTACATTCTGTAAGCTCATAGTAAGATAAAGATAAGAGCAGTGTTCAAAACAAACAAATAATCCTGTGCATGGAGTGGTCATGAATTCATTGAATGGCTATCCACAATTACAAATGTATGCATTGGATGAACAACCTAAATTAAGATCTTAATACACTCAAGGATTCTAACCTTCTTTAAGGTTTGACCATGGTACATTTGACTTAATGAATGGGTCCTACATCTTAGTAGAATAACATTCAGGTGATTGAAAATTAAGCTCTTTAGTATGAATAGAAACATCAACAAATCCTGAGATAATGATGGCATCTGTTTTCTTGCTCAAATAAGAATGTATGTGGCAGTTTGCACACTTAGGTTTTCATTTCAAGCCTGTAATGTGCTCTTAACAGAGTAACTGTATTCTGTGCTAAAATGCCATTATCCTCAAGGATGGAAAAAATGGGGTTTTTAAAGCACAATCAGCAGATGACTTGTAAGTAGCTGTCACTTCTGCTTGTGTGAAACTGCAGCTTAGATTGTTGTCAGCTGTTCTCTCTTTCCCTTTAGGCCCCAACTCTGATAAGGATGGGATGCAGCATACAGTTACTAAGCACAGGGGAATAATTACACTGTACAGACATCAGAAAGCTGCTTTTGCCATCACAAGTCGGCGAGGTCCTACTCCAAAAGCTCCAAAAGCCCCTATCGTAGATCTCCCCACAGGCAGCAGTGGAAGCATTCCTACAGAACTGGATGAGGTACACTTCAAAGGCTCGGATATGCAACCTGGCATTCACCCCCCCTTCTGTTACTTTGAATTCAGTGGAATTGGTATTGTTATAATAGGGATGCCTAGGATCTTTCGATGAGAGAACTGAGATGAGAGGAAGTCTTGTGGTGCAAGCAGCATGTTTGATGTTTTATATCTTCAGTGTGTCATTAAGAAAATGAATAACTTCTCAAACTTAACATTTACTGCACAATGAATATCAATGTAAACTCATGCAAATAGATTTCCACAAATTGTTGTGATTGTGTCCTGCTATCCATATTAGTGTTGGTCATCTCAGGGCATGTTGGATGCCTCTGAAGAATTAAAACCAGTAATTCAAATATGATGGGCTTTAGGATGTGTGTGCAACTTCCACAATTAATAGTCTACATTTTGTTGCTACCATTTTATTGATTTAAAACTTCTAGATCCTAGTCAAGACTGTGATTCCTAAACAATGATGTGGATTTTGTTCTGGATTTGTTAGTGGTTTTTATTCCAAAGGGTGTGGGAGCAAGAGAAAGGGCTTAATAACAACTCAAGCATTGTTTCTCATAAGTTTTGACAGCATGTTATTGTACTTGGTATCACAATATTGGCAATATCTGAAGTTTTGGAACAGGAGCCTGTTGAAAATTTCTGGCAGAAATGGACCTGTACCATCAAAAAGCAAATCTCAAATTTGTAGGCTTTAATCTGCTATGAAAGATTTTTTTTTTTGCCTGAATAAAGTAACTAATTTGGGAAAAAAACAATCAGCAAATGTATTGTAGGTATAAACAGAATCAGATTTGAATGCCTGTATAATGGGAGCTTCCTTGAAAATAATTGTTATTCTGAAATGTATATCCTCACTACTTTGAATTATTTCATTCTAGGCTCAGAAACCTTATGTTGTACAGAGAAGGGGAGCTGAATTTGCCTTATCTACTATAGCTAAACACTTTGGTGCTGAAATGGCAACGGGATTGCCACATCTCTGGGATGCTATGGTTGGTTCATTGAGGAACAACATTCACATAAATAATTTTGGTAATTACACTTGTGATTTAAACTGGGAGGGCAGGTAGACTGGGGGCAGTATGTCAAACTTAAACTGAACACCTTTTCTGTTTTTATCAGACCGGAAGTCATTACTGGAAAAAGGAGATGCTCCTGCTCAGGAGCTGGTAAATTCCTTGCAGGTTTTTGAAACAACAGCAGCTTCAATGGATACTCAGTTACATCCTCTGGTAAACAGCTTTTGTATGAAACTCTTAAGTCTGTTCATTGCCACTGTTTTAAAAGAAGCCTTACAAGACGAAGATTTTATTATGTTCTGATTTTGCTCGAATGTTATTGTTAGTCACTCATTAGCCTGCCTGTTCTCAAAGTCCTGAATCCTAGTCTTGATAAACTGAAGACAGCCTTCAGCAGTTAAGCTGTGCAGTTTTACAGATTCCACCCCCCCCCCCGCCGTGTTTTACAGGTTGTTAAATTNCGTGTTTTACAGGTTGTTAAATTCTGTATTTGTTTATGCGGTTTGTAGAATAAACCACAAAAGCAAACAGCTACATACAATTTGGCCTTGGCCTATCCTTTTTGGATGAGATGTCCAAACAAGATGGTGCCAAAAGTTTTGAGTTATGATAATGATATTGCATTGACATCAGCATCTGCTCTGCTTTATTCTAATTCTCTATTTCCTAAAACTGGAAAACAGACTGATAATATGATGCCTTCTCTTTGTAATGAAAGCCCAGATAAAATGTAGTTACGCTGCACTATGTGGGTGACTGAAATGGTTTGACTTCTAATAGTCTGACATATAGTTTGTGTGGCTAGTGAGGGCAAAATGGTAGTAATAAAGACAGTTGACTCCCTGACTACTGTGTAGCAGACTCCAGGTTGTCAGAAAGGCTGTCTGCAGGGAATGCAAAAATTATGGGACACTTCAGTTTACCCCCAAGTTAACTGCATTTGTTTATTTAAAACATTATTTTTCTCTGAACTGACGATTTCTATTTGGAGAGAGATCCTGGAGTTAGGATACTTACATTCAGCTGATAGTTCTGTGAAGGGTACTGGTAGAAAAGTTAAGAAATGGAACAAACAAGTCATCTTTATATCTGCCTCTGAGCACAGTTTTCAGTACTGCTAGTACTTGTTCTGAAATACAGTATTGCAGATAAGCTTTATCTGCAATACTGTATTTCAGAACAAGTATAGTAGCTCTGGAAGAGGCATAGAGAAGGGCAACAGGATGATAAAAATATGACAAGGCTCCTATGCAAGGAATAAGTAGGCTAGAAGTCTGGAAAGGATGAGTATAATGAATGTTTGTAGAATTCAGAGCAGATGGAGAAGATTCATGTGCAAAATTTTCTTACCTATTTTAATAAATTACTGAAATTATACTGAGTGCATTTAGCGTATGACATGGAAAGATTTTCTTAATAGCTGTGTATTTTATATGTATACATGTGTATAGTTATTGTGTAGATCAGTTTTGGGGGTGCTAATACTGTATGTAAGTTTAAAAATAATAAAGAGGGTGGCATTGGTTCATGAAAGCTAATATTTAGGGACTTTGACACTAGGGAAAACCTGACTTTCCTGATGTACAAGTATATTTGTACTGATGAAAAAAAACACAGGTGCACTCATACCACACTGGGAAGATACAGGTTTCCTTCTGGGTGTCTTCCTTGTCTCATGGAATTGAGATTCCTGACATCAATAATCCATCTTCCTAAGTGCAAATGAGATAAGACTAGGATAAATATGCTAGATGGAATTCTTAAATCTATGTATTTGTATTTAAGTGATAATTTTTTTTAAATAAAAAGTTCTGACCACTCTAGTACTACATTTTCACAATGTGAAATACTTCTTTGCTAATTAAGGGCTTCTTTAATTTTCATTTTGACTAAAATGCTAAATGTATTGTTATTCTGAATTTCAGCCATATGGGGGAGTAATAGTTGCTCAAAGTTCAATTGCCTGTTTCTTCTGAAACTTTTTTAGTTTTAAGCAATTGCATCTTGTGGAGGAGCCATTTCAAGCATTCCTAAATGACTTAAAAAGACTGCTTAGTAAAAAAAACCCACTGATTTTTTTTTTTTTTATAATTCATATTAACATTTTTCCCCCCACCCGTTTCTTCTATTTAGTTAATTCAGCATTTGCCTCATCTTTACATGTGCCTTCAACATCCCAGCACTGCTGTGAGACACATGGCTTCCCGATGTGTGGGTGTTATGAGCAAAATAGCTACCATGGAAACAATGAATATCTTTCTAGAGAGAGTTCTACCATGGCTGGGAGCAATAGATGACAACACCAAACAGGAAGGTGCAATTGAAGCACTTGCATGTATCCTTGTTTGAGTATTCAAAAATGCAGAAACTTCTTTGCTATTGCTTAACTCGAGTGAACAAAAACTGTTGCCTGAAAAAAATAGGAGGAGGAATGAAATAAAATGTTAAGCTGTTTTCCTCCTGTGGAATGAAACAGGAAACTTTCATTTCCATTATCCTTTATTTTCATCTGTCAAATGAAGCTTTGGCGGAGGTGATTCAGTTTCTCAAACCATGCAGTGCACTGGGCTAAATGTAACTGGGTAGATCAGATTTCTTTACTTTTGCATTGCTTTGTTACTGGAAATCTTATTCTTCTGAATGTAACGTATTAATGACTTTTACCTATTGAGTGTGAAATCTGCTGGGTATATATGTCAGACAATCCTGAACTGTTAAAATCTATTTCCTTAATAACCAATTCAGGTGTAATGGAGCAGCTGGATGTTGGTATTGTTCCATACATTGTTCTTCTAGTGGTTCCAGTTCTGGGTAGAATGAGTGATCAGACAAACAGCGTTCGTTTTATGGCTACTCAGTGCTTTGCAACACTAATTAGACTGATGCCTCTTGAGGTAAGCATGATGAGTATAGGAACTATCCTGTATCCACACTTTGACCAGCTGCAAAGTCCAGGCTTCTGGCTTACCAAATGCTGAATGAGTAAATGGTTTTATAGATGTTGAGTCCATATCAGATAATAGAAGTATCCTTTCTAATGTAAAATGAGGAAAATTAAACCCTGTGTTAGCCGTTTTCTAAATTAATGTTAAAGTAAAAATTCTCCTTATAAGAAACTCATTTCAACTGTCTATATAAAGGTAAAGGGTATATTTATTTTGTGTGCAATGCTGCTTTTGTTAGTTTAGCCTCAAAAGTTATAGGAGGTGTGCACTCTCCCTAGGTATGCATGTTCCTATGTATGTGGTCAAGAGAAATGTGTAAAAGCAGTACTGCTTTTTAAAAGAAAAAACAAAATAACAATAATAGAAATAATGTGATTATAAGGAATCACTTGTTCTTAAAATCAAAAAGCCATACCATACATATTTGGGCAAAATACTGTGTATTATGATGCAGTAGTGTTTACTCAGTACAGATTTGCTCCACTTTTTCACTCCTACAACTTGCACACCTCAGACACTTTCTAATATCCGTCAAGGACTACAGTACTTCTAAGCAACTTAATTTGACCCCCAGATGATAACAGAAGACAGTTTAGAATACATTTCTGTGGTAATAATGAAAACCAGTTGTCAATTTAATGGATATAGTATATTTTTACCACAATAGAACCTTAGAATGTGATAACTAGCAGTCTCTGTTAACTGGAGCACTTTCTGTATGCTTACACCAAAGTCTTGAAAGTGAGCAAAGAAGAAATGAATTTCTGGCATGTCCGTTCCAGTGCCACTGGCACCAGTGCCCTTCATACATGTCTTAAACACTGTTCTACGGAACACATGTAGCTTGGGTTTGGGTTTTTTTAAAGCTATTTTAGTGGGATTTAGTGACCATCTCTTAAAAATGTCATAGTTGTTTTATTAATTGCATGGGATACCTCTTATTAAGTGATCTCTTTTTGAGGTTGCATATTGGGTTTGCATGGCAGGGGTTTGGGTGGGCAAGGGCACTACAGGGGTGGCTCCTATATGAGGAGCTGCCAGAAGCTTCTGATGTGTCTGATGGAGCCAATGCCAGCTGGCTCCACGGTGCACCTGCTGCTGTCCAAGGCTGAGGCCACTGCTGACAGTGGTAGTGCCTCTGGGGTAACACATTTATGTTGTGCAGAAGAAAATTGCAGTCAGAGAGGAGTGAGAATGCAAGGTTGTTCCTCTCACACACAGACACCAAGGCCAGTGAAGAAGGAGGGGGGAAAGGCATTTTTAAGATTTACCTGTACTTCTCATTACTTTGATTTGATTGGTAATAAATTCATCTCCCCAAGTCGAGCCTGTTTTGTCTGTGACAGTAATCAGTGAGTGACCTCTCCCTCAAACTCATGAGCCTTTCCTTACATTTTTCTCTTCCTGTCCAGCTGAAGGGGGAGAGTGGGGAGTGATAGAAGTGCTTTAGTGGGCACATGTTGTTCAGCTAAGGTTAAACCACCACAGATTATCTGTGAGAACTTAATAAAGTAATTTCAAATCTTCACACATACTTATGAAAGTGAAAAAATTATGGAGTGGTATTGTATGGTTACAGTTCTATTTCTTTACAGGGAAAGACTTTTTTGGGTTGTCTTGCAGATATTTCATGAGATGAAGCTTTACATTTTTCAGTAGTTGTGGTGGTATTAGAACAAAAAGCCCCTTTCTGCTCTTTGAATTTCCTGTTCCTGAAGCATGACTTGTGTAACAAAAATTGAGTCCATCTAGTGTTTTGTGTTGTTGGCATTTTATATGCACTACCTAAAATGTGAGACCTGAATTCGGCTGCTGGGTAAGCAAAAGGGGTAGAGGTCTGATTAGGCTTGGAGTTTCTAGTGAGTATTTTTGGGTTAATTTCTAATAGTGTGGAATTAAAAACAATAGCATTAAGTGAATTTGGAGAACTATACTCTGTTTCCTACATTTTTATGTTCAAATTGATTATTCCTTCAACCATAATAATGAAAATATGACTGAGAGAAGTATTGTAAGATAAATGATTCAACTTAATTGGTCCTGTTTTATTGATAAGCAATCATGCTGCAAGTTGACAAGATACTTGAACCAAATTGCCTGCCATGGTATTCATACTGCAGATATGCCTTTCTGAAAGGGAGCATAGAAAGACCAGTTGAACAAGGAGGCAGCTGTCCGTGTGTATGTGCACACTTAAATACCTTATTGGAGCACTTTTAACATCCCCCTTCCTTACTAACCACATGCCTGATGGAATTATTTGATAGTTTTTCTTAGCCAGGAGCCTTCTGTAAGTGATTAGTAACTTGGGTTTTGAAGTAAAACTAACTAGAGGTGGAGGAGGCCTGAAAAACTGGGGTGACAGATGTGAAGATGGGAAAATATACAGTAGCAGAAGAGGCACTGCTATTATTAGCAATCCAGAGTGTCTGAGAATATTTGGCCCCCAGATGGATTCTTTGGGCTTCTGGCCTGGTATGGTGAGTACATAGGAAGCCAAGTTCTGCTGCTACAAACCTTGGAGCGGTTTAGGTTTGTTTTTTCTCCCAAAAGTTGCCAACTGCTTGAATTCATCCTATGGATTCCCCATATCGCTTTAGATCTAATTCTGCTAAATAGGAGAAAAATCCCATCAAATATTGGATGGTATCTTGTGGTTCAAGAGACATGGGTGTCAAAGGATTCTCTAGCCAGCCAGATACACTCTCTAATTAGAGGAAGAATACTTCAGTCTTTGTAGAATCTTAGAAGCATGACCAAAATTTCTCCTCTTCTGTGCAATTTGTATCAAGTTTTTCGGTGTGTTGTCCTGGAGCAGAATTTGTCACACCCTGGGTGTGTTAACCTGCAAGTAATCAAACAAGTATAGCACAAATATAGTATATAAATCCTAAGTCTGGATTCATACATTTGAGAAGATTGCAGATCTTTACTGTCTGTTTATTTAAAATGACTAATGTCTAGTATGAGATTTTACTACTTTTTCTCTGTGACAATTAAGTCCTGTAACCCTTACATTACTGCTTTAAAAATGTTATGCTAGGCTGGTATACCAGATCCACCAAATATGTCTGAAGAATTAATCAGAATGAAAGCTAAAGAACGTCACTTTCTGGAACAATTACTGGATGGAAAAAAACTGGAAAACTACGAAATTCCTGTACCAATCAAAGCAGAGCTCAGAAAATACCAGCAGGTAACAGCTTACACTTTTATTTTAAATGAGCACTAAGTTCCAGTCTGATACGATTTCATGGAATGGTGAGAGTTGTTCAGGTACTGGTTTTCTGCTTATGGTGGTTTTTGTTGTGCAGTGTGTATCTCGGACTCCTGGATAAGGAAGTACAAATCAAGTAATAAGTGCCTCTTATACTGTTTTAATATCTTCCCCCTGTCTGGATTCTACCATTATCCTCAGGGCATGGCCAATGGGTGGTGCCTTGCTTTGGCTGACTATGGCAGCTCACCACTGCAAAGCCAGGCTTTGCTGTACTGTTCGGATATGTACATTTTTCCTTTTATTCTCCTCTGCTTGAGTGAACGGGCTGTAGTGGATGCATTTGTGATGGGAAACCAGCTCCTGGTTTGGCAGTGGTGGATGATAGAATATAAGGATATTGGAACTGAAGCTTAACTAGTGAAAAGACCAGTTTTTTATTCTGAGGCACTCTCCTTTTTTCTGTTTTCAGGATGGAGTGAACTGGCTGGCATTTCTCAATAAATACAAACTCCATGGAATTCTTTGTGATGACATGGGCCTAGGAAAAACTTTACAGTCCATTTGCATTCTTGCAGGTGATCATTGCCTCAGGTAAGCTTAAACAACATCCTATCTTAGACTCTGATAGGTTTCATCTGTGGTAATGACTCTGGACATGGTCCTGGGCAACTGGCTGTAGCTGGCTGTGCTTGAACAGGGGTGTTGGATCAGATGGCCTCTAGAGGTCCTTTCCAACCTCACCACTTCTGTGAAAAACATCTTTTTTCGAACTTTTTTATATTCTTAAAGGGCTCAGGAATATGCAAGAACAAAACTGGTGGACAGCGTTCCTCTTCCCTCCCTGGTGGTGTGCCCTCCTACACTCACAGGACACTGGGTGGATGAAGTAGGCAAATTTTGCTCGAAAGAATATCTTAATCCATTGCACTATACAGGACCTCCTACTGAGAGAGCAAGGTAATCTATCTTGCATTTATGACTGGGATAGAGTAAAATATCACACACAAAATTTTGCAATTCACTTTACTGCTGAACTGCTGAAGTTCATGGGCATGGGAAAACTTGGGATGATACCTTTAAAGGCTGAACTAATAACATATGTAAGGAACACCTTTATTAAATCCTTATTTTTCTTAAGGTTACAACACCAGGTGAAAAGACACAATCTCATAGTGGCTTCATATGATGTTGTAAGAAATGACATCGACTTCTTCAGGTAAGAATTGGCTTGTTTTCTGAGGTTTTTAATAGCTTAGAATTTTAAATGCTAGTGAAGTCTGTTCTTCTTTTCTAGAAATATTAAGTTTAATTACTGCATTCTCGATGAAGGCCATGTAATAAAAAATGGAAAAACAAAGCTGTCAAAAGCAGTAAAACAGCTGACGGCTAATTACAGGATAATTCTTTCTGGGACACCAATCCAGGTAACTGCTTTTCTTTTTGGATCAATAGTAGAAAACAAGCGAGAAACATGTATCTTGCAGTCCATTTTATTGTACCAAAGTAATGTATCAATCATCCTGTTCAAAGTATGCATTGTAAAACAGCCTTTTACTGCTAAATGCTCAAAATTACTTTTTTTCCTTTCCTGGTTTACCAAGGTATAGGGGAATGGGTGCAGGTTTCATGGTACTAATGGGATTCAAAAGCTGGCAGCAAGACTTTATTTACCATTTGTTATTTAAATATCAGGCATGGGAGGGGAGAGAGCATTTCCTTATGTCTCTAGTGAGATTAGCAGGAAACAGTTCTGAGAAGTCCAGATTTGGGGATTTGTCCTAATGACTTGCCTGTGCAATATGTGTCTCATCCAGGACTAAGACCACTGGTGTCTCCTGGGTTTTGTTCTCCGGAAGAACTTAGGGTTTGGCTTAAGACATCATATACAGTAGAAAGTCTACTTATATGTTAAAATACACATAGAAGTATTCTGTAACTCAGATGAAAAAGCACCAAGCTACAGCTGCTCAGAAGTGTGTCGAAATGTTAATTTTGTAGGGTTTTATAGGCGGTGTTAAATACGTAAGAGATTTTTCTGGTAAGTTGTAACAATGTATTGCTTTTGAAAATAATTTACCAAATGTTTCTCTTATGTTTAGAACAACGTCTTAGAGTTGTGGTCATTATTTGACTTCCTCATGCCAGGATTTTTGGGTACTGAACGCCAGTTTGCGGCTCGTTATGGCAAACCGATACTGGCAAGTAGAGATGCCCGAAGCTCCAGTCGAGAACAAGAGGCTGGTGAGGATCAAATGTCCTGCCTTTGGTTTTTTGTTTTAGCTCTTTAAATGAGAACTGCTAGCAAAAAGAGTGTGGTTGGTTCCAGCTGGGGGGGGGGAGCTGAATGTTTTGACAAAATTTTATTTTTCTTCTAAAATACAGCTTCTGTTGCCCTCACTAGGGGTTCTTGCAATGGAAGCACTGCACCGCCAAGTCTTGCCATTCTTGCTAAGGAGAATGAAAGAGGATGTGCTGCAAGACCTTCCACCCAAAATAATTCAAGATTATTACTGTATTCTCAGTCCTCTACAGGTATGCTTAAAAAGTGGCTGAAAGTTTTGGTTTTTCAGCACAGCTAAGACCACAAAGGAGCCACTTCTGTAGTCCTGTGTTAGTCTGTTCTCTAGGACCACAGGACTAAAAGTGTTTCCTGGAATGTGTTTAAAAAAATAATTTTAGCCCGATTGTAGTAGAGTATTTCTTCAGCTTAATTTCTGGCATTTCTGTTGTTTGGGGACATGGGGTTGTTTTTAAATAATACTTTCCAAGCTAAAAGAAAACAAATGGAGATTCTTGTTGTTAAAGTTTATCTTGTGTTACATATGAAATAACTTTCTTGATGTATGGTAATTCAGAATTTTAGCTTGGAACTAAACTCTGAATAGGACTGTACATTTTCTGTTGGAGGAAAACATACTCATTCTCTTGTCTGGGGCCTGGTCTACAGGTTCAACTTTATGAGGATTTTGCCAAGTCTCGTGCCAAGTGTGATATTGATGAAACAGTTTCTTCATTGAACGAAGAAACTGAAAAACCAAAGCTTAAAGCTACAGGTCACGTGTTTCAGGTACAGATTTCTTCAGTGATTTTTATTACCTAGTACATGCACTTCTGATAACTATTTATGGGTTTAATAAATTAAAATAGTGAACTTAGACATTTGTGGCTTTATGATTTAAGTAGAATATTTATGCCTGGAATGTGATGTATGGCTGTTATGTTGAAATTATGGGTTTGTGTCTTAAGAAGTGTAAGAGTGTGTTGCATTTTTTTAATGTAATCTACTCAACTGTGTTCAGCTGTTCTGTGGATCTCGTAAAAAACGATTACCAAAAGAGCTAAACCTCAAAATAAGAGAGAACTAATTTGGATTTCATCAGCTGTTACACTGCAAGATTAAGATTCTAAAACATGGACAAAAAGTTTCCTTAAGGTTAGATCTGAATTTATGAAGGCTCATGATCTTACGGAATTGCAGATTAAGTCTTGGCTAATTAGAAACAAATTCTCAAAGGTTCTGCACTGCTCCTAAATCCAACTGTATTGCACATTCAGAAATGTTAGTCTTTGCACTTTTCCTGCAACAGGGACCAAGACCACTATGCCTGTAACAGTTACTGGATACAATTTAAAATACAGATTTTATTATAAATGTGCGTGTATTTTCATGAGAATACACTAGAAAGTCCAGATTGTGGAATGTGGCTGAGTGACCCTCCTATACTTACCAGTTTTGTTCATCCTTGTTCTATAACTACATTCTTGCTAATCATTTCTTTGGCCTTCACTTCCCAAATAATTAAAGGCACTGCAATACTTACGAAAACTATGCAACCATCCAGCATTAGTGCTAACAACCCAACACCCGGAATATAAAAGAATCACTGAGCAACTTGCAGCTCAGAATTCATCCCTTAGAGATATCCAACACGCACCTAAGCTGTCTGCTTTAAAACAAGTAAGTAGACATGTGGTTGTGCCTTAAATTTCTTAAATGTGTCTCCACTGATGTTATAATTTAGAAGGTTTTAGTTAAGATTTCATCAATATGAAAACTCTTCTTAATGAAATTAAGTAGCAAATGGAAAAGAGTACAAGGGTGTTCTAGGTATATGCACTACTTATAGTATAGGGGGGAGGGTGCCTTACTTCAAGGCATTGATATTTACATAATTTTTGCTGCCATATCGAAAACCTGACTTGTGTTTTGTTTTATTTTTGTCCTTTTGGTTGCAGAAAAGTTTCTCATGTTTATTTTGCGGGACACTATTACCTTGATAAAGTTAAATTGTATTGCATACTTAAATTCTGTTGTAAGTAAAGCTAAATGAAGAAAATTACTTTTCTGGCAACTCTTAAATTTTTCATAGTTTTGACAGTGAAGCTGAACTTTGCCTTATGTCATTTAAGTGACTGTCACTTACAAGCTTCCTTCTGTAGTTTGTTTCTCATTTCCAGTTGTGCTAGTCCATGAATGTATATATTTATGTAAGATCTACTGTCATTCTGATGATACGTTTTAATGCTCTGTTACTTTAAGCTGCTTCTAGACTGTGGTTTGGGGAATGGTGGATCTTCAGAAAGTGGTACAGAAGCTGTTGTGGCCCAGCACAGAGTACTTATCTTCTGTCAACTTAAAAGTATGCTGGATATAGTGGAGCATGACCTTCTCAGACCTCAGTTACCTTCAGTGACTTATTTACGACTAGATGGCAGCATACCTGCTGGTCAGAGGCATTCCATTGTTTCACGGTACGTGTTATCCCCTCAAACATATAAGGCCAACTGTAATGAACTATATTATTTATGTAGTGCATAATTATTCTTTTTGTCTGCCTCAAAGCAGTTGAGGTCCTTAAATTCTTTATTTAAATGAGATTTACCATACTTGCCTCTTTCTTGTATGCAGGTTTAATAATGACCCATCTATAGATGTTCTTCTGCTCACCACTCATGTTGGTGGATTGGGACTTAACTTAACAGGGGCTGATACAGTAGTGTTTGTGGAACATGACTGGAACCCAATGAGAGACCTGCAAGCCATGGATCGGGCACATCGCATTGGGCAGGTGAAAACCTCTGAATTTCCCATACGTGTGGTTTTTTCTTGCTGAACTTAACTAAATTTGGGATATATTGTATCATATAAAGCGACATTTGCAGGTTTCTGCCAAAGCTTCCATTCATACTCATTTATTGCAAATATGCCAGATGCTGAAGTGTGTATGGTCTTATTCTGGCATCAAATTGGTTTGCCTTGTCTTCTGTACTTCCTGAGCTGGTCAGGAGAGGCCAGGGAAGAATCACCCTTCAGTGGAGGAAGAGATGTGGTTGAGAGAAGGAACTAAAGGGAAGCCCCACAGGGTTGTTCTCCTTTGCTTGGACAGGGAGAGAGTGATGGCTTAGTCTTCTCTACAGCTGTAAAAAGCAGTGAATTCTTCCAAAGTATAGAGGCAATTGAAGATGCCTCTACTATACACTGGCATAGTCTTGTGCTTTTCCTCTAACATCTGTCTGACTTAATGAGTACAGTTACTGAAGGGTGACTCCAAGCCAAACTGCTTCTAGACTGTCCGTGATGAACACTAAAAGCTTATGCTTTCCTGAATACCAAAGATGATACTTTTTTAGCTAAGTGTACTTTTTTCCTTTCAGAAACGTGTTGTTAATGTATATCGCCTGATAACCAGGGGAACTCTGGAGGAGAAGATCATGGGTCTTCAAAAGTTCAAAATGAATATTGCAAATACAGTGATCAGCCAAGAAAATACAAGCCTACAGAGCATGGGAACAGAGCAGCTTCTTGATCTGTTCACTCTTGACAAGGTAAAGAAACACTTTTACAAATACCTACCAAAAATAGAGTAAGCTTAGGGAGAAGCTTTGCTTTGAAATGTAAAATCCAGTCACATGAATGCTTTTAAGTTGGTCTGATGAATAGTAGACAGCTCACTGAAAAACAGGAGGAAGTGTTACTTCCCTACAGGAATCATCAGACTTGAAGAATTTGTAACATTGCTAAAAACATTCTGTATATTAATTGGATTTTTTTCTTTTGCAAAGGATGGGAAAACTGAAAAAGCAGATACCTCTACCTCTTCTGGGAAAGCATCAATGAAATCAGTACTCGAAAACCTTGGAGAACTGTGGGATCAAGAACAGTATGACACTGAATACAGTCTTGAAAACTTTATGCATTCATTAAAGTAACCATCACATATTCGTAATACAACTGCTGCTAGTTCACATATTTTTCTGCTGATATTCAGCAAACTTCAAAGCATATAGAGTGAACCTTTAGCTTAATGTGTAAATAGACTATTGAAAGAAGAATCTTCAAAAGACTGGCACCAAGTAGTGCCACCTGTTTCACTGGGAAGTTATTCTGTCTTAAACGTTTGCACTGTATAAAAACTTAATGTAAACATTGTGAGGTGATTGGAATTTTACTTGTTCTGAACAGCTGCAAATTCTTATTTGGTAGAGGAATTAAAACAAAGCAGGTTTTTACGTTTGTTAACAAGTGTTACTTGTGTTTGAAGTTAAGTCCACCATTATTTCTTTCTGTATCTATGATAGTTTTGTACAGTTGTTTCAGTGAGTATTTCAGGTTGTTCAGTGTACATTTTTCTTTTAAACACAACTTGCTTTTATGGTTGTATTAAAAAAGCAATTTTCAACTTTTAACTTTCATTCAGATCATTTCAGGACTTACATCACCAGAGGCAAAGCCTAGAAGCCTTGAGAGTATTGAATAATTAAATGGCACTAGGCCTGTGCACCCACCTTTGTACATTGAGTATAAATATATCATGCTCTTCAGTCTTTTGACACCATCTTGAGAGAACAGCTCACTTGAACTTTTTAATGAGCTCTGTTAAATACAGGTAATGGCCTATTTGAGGCCAAGTTTGCATCCTGTTAGCAGGGGTGTACTTTTTTAATTTATCTATAAGGCTAGAATATAGCCACTTTGAGAGATGCATGTATTCAGTATGTTTCAATCCTATATATTTTTTGTAACTAAAAGAAGAAATTAAATATACAGACATACATTTTCCAGAAGTAGATTTTACACTGTCTAGGATTCTAAAATCCATGCTAAAGTGACTGTTTACTAAACTGATGCATGATTTAAAGCTTCTTAAAGGAATAGGGAGGACTTTTTTCTATAGAAGAAAATATGCTTAGAAATACCTACATTCAGTTTGAGGTAATGGATAGTTGAAATTGTGTAACAAAGATAGTAAAGGACTTTAATAGCAGTAAGTGAGAGTAATATGGCTGTATGTTATGCAGCTTTTTATAAAAGGGAGGCAGTAGTAAAAGTGTTTCTAGATGTGCATATATACCAATATATGCACTTTTTATAAATATTAAATTATAGATAACTTACAGCAGTTGTCTGAATACATAGAATATATGTATAAATATAAAACCTAAGGTTTGTAGCTTGCTGTGTGCTTAAGCATCAGAGCTTAAAAACCACCAGAGACCTCAACTATTGTAAAATAAGATTGTTTTAAAACTATATAAATCAAGACAGTTCTGCAGCATTGGAGATGAATTAATGTCACATTTCAGTAGTTATGAACTGCCAGATTGTAACTAAATTAGCATTCCATGAAAATAAAATAAACTGGGAATATATAACTTGTGTTTGTCCATGTTGAGTTTTTGTAGAGGAGACTAGCTGGCTACATAAAAAAACGACTGCTTTTGGAAATTACAGCTGGATTACTAGTATTATATTATTTCATTTCTACCTTAATACTTGGAATATTTCTGTGCTTTCAACTGATGATCCAGGGGGATAAAAGGCAGAGCTTGGTGTTCTGTTTGCAGAGAAGTTACAATGCTGGAATACTGCATACTTGAAGGTAACTTGGCGCAGTAATTTGGCGGCAGTGCCTAGAAATAACAAGATATTTGAATAAAGAAATCTGCTTAGTCATAAAACACCACGTATGTTTTTCTTCAAGAGTTATATCTATGAGTGTTTCAGTGGTAGGAAACTGTGTGGCTCATGTTGGAAAAGAAATACACAGCAAAGGACCATTTTAAACCAGTTATCACATTGAGGTTGCTATGCAACCATAATTTTAGTGATGACTCTCTTGGCTGTGACATGAAAGACCTGCACCTGGAACATGGAAGGGAGCAGAACCTAGAATAACTTTAAAGATTGTGTACTGACTGATCTTAGGTGTTCTGTGAATTAACATTTAAAAATGGAAACCAGCAGGAACACTGCATCAAGGATGTAGACAATTGGTTTGAGTTACCTTAATATTTAATAAAGCTCTTCTATGCTTTCCAAGCCAGCAGATGATTTGCTGTGATTGGCTACTTTGTGCAGTGTTCTCAGTGCACAAAACTGGGCTTATTTACAGCAAAACTCAAGCAAGAAATGGCTCTTGGAATGCCTCTAACTGCAGTTGACCTGTTTAACTGGTATTCAGCTGGACCAGACCAGGGCTGGAAAGAAAAGGTTATTTCTAGGCTGAAATAAAAACTTCAAAGATGTCAACTTCTCAGCACCAACCATTTTGCTCTCCAGCTCTGCCCCTGCTGCTGTGTTATTACTGGCTAATGAAGACGTAGCCTAAACCTTGACTGACTGCAAGTTCAGTCACTGGAGCCCCCCAAAAAAACCATGCACTGTGAGTAGAACTGCATAGAATCACGAAATGGTTTGGGTTGGAAGGGATCTTAGACCATCTCATTCCAGCTTCTGTGGGCAACCAGTTCCAGTGCCTCATACCCAAGGCTTGATGCATTGTGTACAATTTGCACTGAATTAAACTAGTCTGTCATGGTTTAACAGCATCAAGAAAACACTGATATTCACCAAAGCCAGACCTTTAAATTAATGTAGTTCCTGATTCAAAGCTTGCTAACCTGTGAAAACTTAAGTACCTCTTGCTGGTGACCCCATTCTGGGCTGGGAGAACTACTCTGAAACAACTGTACACATAATGGTGCTTTCCAATTTTTAGGACAAATTAAGACTGCTTGAAATTCTACTTAAAACTAACTGGAGAGCTATCTTCTGTAGTCATGCACCAAGTCTCCACGAACACACCTTCTGCAATGTCTGTTGTACTTAGGCTTGTTAGATAACATGCATGGAGATAGCTTAACTGAGAATTCAATCTTTGGAATCCATTTAAGCAGGAAGCTGTTTTGCTTTCTGCAAATGTAGTTACAACTATTGCAGGTTTCTAAGTTTGGGGTTTTTTTTCATCCTGCTCACTAATGCTTTTAGAGGTTTTTTCCAAGTTTGACAAAAGCAAAATTACACTGAATATCCAAGGCATACATAGTTTGTGATTTAGTAACTCATTAGTTCAAGTTGAGTATTTTGCTTTGGTCCTTTCTACTGACCATTCTCTACAAAGCTTATATTTTACCTTAAAATTACCAGATTTAAAGACATGCTTATGTTTACCATTAGTGGTATCCCTAACTTCACTACCATCCCATGGTACATTAGAGGTTGTAAAGCAAAGAGTGCATCTTTCTAGTTAAGCCTTAGTTCAAGCAAAAGTAGAGCAACTTGAGCAGTGTTAGGAACTGTGGAAAATTTATGAGATGAAAATATATGCACATATCAAAGATCTATTAACTTGCTTACAAATACTAATTAATACCATGTTAAATCTAGCTAGGTGTGCAATGTCATATAGAGCTTTGGCACAAGGGAAGCATTAGAGCTTTTAAGGCCCACAGCAATAACTGACTTGTGATAAGTTGCTTTGCAGTCAAAAACTTGGAAGGTGCAGTTTTTTCTTTAAGGGAGGTAGAGAGATGCTGCAATAGATATGCAAGAAGACAAGTGAACTTTTTTAATAGTTGCCCTTTGCTAAGGTTAAGATATTTTTATGATCTCCTTTTAGACACTGGGATCCAAACTTGTGACTTTACATCTCAAGTTGTACCCAGCTGGCATTGCACAAACCAGCACACATGGATTTAGGCAATTTGTTAGGTTATCTATCCCTCTACCAAACACTAAAAAAGTCACATGTGCAAAACTTGTTTTATTTTCTTAGCTCGGTGATGTGGGTAGTTGGAGTTGGGTGTCTGTCATTAATTTACCAAGGAATTGACAAACATTCTTGCGGATGATGACCCGCAGTATGTTCTTTTAAATTAAAATTCAGACCAGGATTTGCTAGGTTGTAAGAGGAAAATTCTACATACTAAAGGAAAACATTTACTACTCAATGTCACTTTTCAGATGAGGGAAAGAAGTCGATCCAGAGAGCAGAAACTTCAAACCCATAAATTCTGACTCAGGTGCAAAAGCTGTAGGCAGGAATGGGGAGAAAGGAAGGATCCACTGCATCCTGCCAAAAGGTGTTCCAGGGACACACCAAACTGAACTACGCTGCGGTTCAGTCAGAGGCTCAGAAATAGCTGAGCTTTTGGAACATGCTGGCCATGTCTCCAATACACTCTGGTTCCAGGGGCCTTTGCAGGGTGATGCTGTGCCAAGTCTGTGCCTGCCAGAGATTTCCCATATGTCAGGGTAATTACATTTCACAGTTTATGCAGGTGGATGCTTAGATACTCAATCAAGGAACCGGGAATACTTATCAGTATACTGGGACAAGTGAATGGGATGGTTATCTGCAGTGTTCCTTTTGCTGCTGTTTCTGTGTTAGTTCTCTTTGAGTAAATATTGTGCTCTCCAGATACACGTTTTTCTGACCCAGTTCCACATGACTCATACTGCACTTACAGCCATTTAATTATCAGTCACAGCCTAGCATCTGAGAAATGAAGACTTCAAGTAGAAATCTGTAAAGGTAAGCCAAGGGAAGAGCTAATGCAGATGTTAAAACCTTATTGCTTTGCAAGAACAGAACTTGAAAAAAGTGAGTTGAATTTGTCATGATCTCTGCTGTAGCCAGAGAAGGAAGACATTAAAAAGATACTAACTCCCAGAAAACGATGCAATCCAATTCCTGCCTTTCTTCTGAAACAGAGCTACCTCACTTAAAAGCAACATTGACTTTTGACTCTGCACTGAGGGGTTTTTTCCTGTTCATTTGGATGCTTTAGATACCTATATAAACATGGGCAGAGTTCATTTCTGGGCATAAAGTCAAAATATTCAAGAGAATGTGTTTTCAAGAGACTGCAGAGAAAGGAATCATGCACACTAACAAAACCAAGTGTCAATGCCAACCCACCAGTGTTTGTTGATGACTATTTAACACTCACCCACTTAGGCATCATATCAGTTAAATTATCAGTTCATTTATGAGCTGGAAAGGGCAACGTGGCAGAATTCAAAGTCGATACTTCTGCTTCTTTGCTGCCCTGGTGAGGGCTGCAAGATGTGATCTGCATTTCAGGCTTTTCACAGCCAGTGTAGTCAGCAGTAGTTAATTATTGTTTATAAAATGCAGAACTATGTGTTCTCGCAGTTACAAGTTGCATCACTCTTGGCTGTGCCTATTATTTATCAGCTGAAGAACAAGGCAGCAAACAAATCAGAAAGAGTGAAAAACTGCCAAAATCCATGACAGTACACAGACAGTACATGTAGGGTCAGGGAAAAAGAACAAGGAGGAAGGGACATGAGATGCACTTGCCATCAGCCCATTTTCCCTGGCTCAGTTTGGTTTATTTCTCCCAACTTCCTGCAGTGCAGCACTTCTGCTTCCAGTATAGATGTGGTCACAGCTGCTGAAGCCACTGCAATACTGCTGTGGAAGAGATTAGAAAGCCTTACCCCTGGGAGCTTAGTGTGTGCTGCTGGGAGCAGGAAAAGTAGCTCCGACCACCAACACAGGAGCCTGGTGTGCCACCCCAAAGGAGAAAACAAACCAGCCAGTCTTGAAATCCAAATAAGCTTAAGTGGCAGATGGCTACAAACACCCCACAGCTTTTTGTACCTGCACAGAAACTACAACATGAGCCCCAACGCCCAAGACTGGCTGTGAGGAGGCACCAGCCAGTTCTGCCTTCACAGATTCATAAAACCATGGAATACCCTGAATTGAAGGGACCCACAAGGATCATCAAAGTCCAAGTCCTGGCCCTACATAGGACAGCCTCAAGAATCCCACCATGCGCATGAGAGCCTGGTGGTCAAAGAGAGCCTTGTCCAAATGCCTCTGGAACTCTTGTCTGGCTTTGTGCCTGGCTTTGTGCTGTGACCACTTCCCTGTTCCAGTGCCCAACCACACTCTGTATAAAGAACCTTTTCCAAATATCCAGCCTAAACCTTCCCTGCCTTCATGCCCTCACCATGCCTCACACTCAAAAATAAAAATAACAGAAGAAAGTTGGTGTCCAGTCACTAGTGGTGTCCCTCAAGGATCGGTGTTGGGCCTGGTCCTGTTGAATGTCTTTATCGATGATCTGAACGAGGGAATTGAGTCCACCATCAGTAAGTTTGCAGATGACACCAGGTTGGGAGCAAGTGTCGATCTCTTAGAGGGTAGGAGGGCTCTGCAGAGAGACCTTGATAGGCTGGACAGATGGGTAGATTCTAATAGGATGAGATTTAACAAGTCTAAGTGCTGGGTTCTTCACTTTGACCACAACAACCCCGTGCAGAGCTATAGGTTGGGGACAGAGTGGCTGGAGAGCAGCCAGGCAGAAAGGAACCTGGAGGTAGGTACTGGTAGACAGGAAACTTAACATGAGCCAGCAGTGTGCCCAGGTGGCCAAGAAGGCCAATGGCATCCTGGCCTATGTCAGGAATAGTGTGGCCAGCAGGACAAGGGAAGTCATTCTTCTCCTGTACTCAGCACTGGTGAGGCCACACTTTGAGTGCTGTGTCCGGTTCTGGGCCCCTCAATTTAAGAAAGATGTTGAGATGCTCAAATGTGTCCAGAGAAGGGCAACAAGGCTGTTGAAGGGACTGGAGCACAAGCCCTACAAAGAGCAACTGAGGGAGCTGGGGTTGTTTAGCCTGGAGAAGAGAAGGCTCAGAGGAGACCTTATTGCTCTCTACAACTGGCTGAAAGGAGGTGGTAGCCAGATGGGGGTTGGCCTCTTCTCTCAGGCAACCAGTGACAGAATGAGAGGACACAGTCTTAGGCTGAAACAGAGAAGGTTTAGGTTGGATGTTAGGAAAAAATTTTTCACTGAGTGATTGGCCATTGGAATGGGTTGCCTAGGGAGGTGGTAGAGTCGCCATCCTTGGACGTGTTTAGAAAGAGACTAGATGAGGCACTTAGTGCCATGGTTTAGTGATGTGATGGTGTTGGGTAATAGGTTGGTAATAGGTAAGGTAATAGGCAATAGGTATGTAATAGGTAGTAGGTTGGACTTGGTGATCTCAAAGGTCTTTTCCAACCTTGTTAATTCTGTGATTCTGTGAAAAGGCCTCAGACCCATGAGTCCCTCCCTGCTCCTCAGGGCTGGGGATTGACATCCACTCCTCCACATGCACTCATGGTGGGACACAATGGACGGACCCTCAGTGCCTGTGAGGCCGTGCCCACAGCCACGCCGGCTCCCAGGGATGGATGGGCACAGTGTGGGATCCCCTGCAGGCCCCACCACTCTCTGAGGTCTCACGGGTGGTCAGTGCTGCCTGTGGGACCCAGCCTCCAATTCCCCCTCTCTCTGTTTCATCCCCCTCACGGGTTTGCCACGGTGTGTCCCCGAAACCAACCCACGCCTCAGACCCTGGGGAAGGCAGGCAAGGCCTGGGGGCTGTGCGGCCCTGCCGGTAAGATGGTGGTGCCTGGCCCAGGCTTTGTGCTGTTGGAGTGTTTGCAGAGCAGCCAAATTGCCAGGTTCACTGCATCTTGTCAGATTCCTGCCAGGTGAGGATCAGTCTGGATGTGGGACTGAGTTACACACCTTGACAATTTGTCTCTTTACCCATTCAGGGTCTCTAGATGCAAGGGGGATTCCTCTGTGTTTTGTTAGTCCACTGCTAATGTCGCAGAGTAAGACTTGTATCTGTGGCAGAGATACAAGTATGTATTCAAGGCACTAATATTTTTTTGCAATTATTAGATGCCTTTATCAGCTTTGCTTTGGCATTTAATCAGCTGCAAAAGCTATTTATTGCCTCATAAACTCCTCTGCAGCAAACATTATCCTTTAATTAATCCTTGAAAATTACAAAGGCTGATGAGGTAACCTGTTTTTCACACCACACAATTAAGCTTAGGAGAATTTGTTGCTGTTTTCCCCTTTCATTTTGTTTTTAGACATTTGTCAGCTGGCCCAGTCAGAGGGCTTGTTAGGACAGGTAGTAGCAATTTAGCAGCATGTCCCAGATAACAAATACCAGCCAAATCACTGAGCTGTGAGGATTATTCACAGCTGAGAAGGTTGGGAGAAGAGTAAAAGTTAAACCCTAATTTAACTCACATTAAAATAGGAAAGGCAATCTGAACAGCCTGTGGCTTCAGAGTTAAATGATGTTACAGACTCATTAAAAGATTGGACTAGCTCCTAATTAGGAGTTTTTGAAGCTGAGGACACAATGGCAGAAGTACATCTCTTGCAGACAGAAAGACTTCAGGTGCATACTTGATTTGTGTTTCATTAACTTTTATATATCAGCACTCAGAATTTCAAAGCAGCTGAAAAGCATCAAGATCTGTCTGTGTCTAGAATAACTCAAGACCTTAGGGTTTTGCCTAGAATAATGTTTAGTAGTCTACATACAAGGTTTTTTTCAGCACAGACACAAAATTTTGTTATTTTCACGTACTCAAACCCATACCTCCACCAGAATCAAATACTAGTTTTAATTTAAAGCAGTTCACAAAATAACAGAAATGTTAGTCACCATGATTTCAAAATTTATCTGGCAACATGAGGACTAGAATTATAGCTGGAAACGTAATGATCTTATGAAAACTTGTTGATTCTACTTTAGTGGGGTGGGGAGAGGAACAAGAAAAATTCCCCTAAATATTGTGGAGTTGGTTGTGCTGAATCCTACCTCTTTTCTTCCCATGGGTGACTGATAATGTTTGTGGAATTGCCATTGCCTGCTTGGAAATGCAACATCGAAAAGATATTTTCATATATTTATGCAGCTAGTTACTGAGTTGCAAAAAGGTATTGGAATCACATAATCAGCCAGCTCTCTGTAGACCTACAGCCAATGTTTCATGAACTGTGGGTAGTATTTTAGGAAGTCCCTAGTGATTCAGGTAGTTAAGGTAGAAAAAATTTGGTATAGTACATGAACTGCAGGAAGGGAAGTTGCTCCAAAAATTGTCACGACAAATTTCCCCATCACCATTTAAAGTTTCCGAAGCAAATTCTGAAAGGAAAAAAAGAAAATCTCTCGTGTTTGAGAAATGGGAAAAGAGAAGAGTGGAAAAAAACAAGTGGAAAAATTTTTACTTCCCATGTCTCTTACAGCTTTTTATTTTTTCTCATCACAGGAAGGAAAAAACCAACCCCGAACCACAAAAACCTCAACCTTGTTCTAATCCTAGCTGACAGCTGCTAGGGAATTTACATCTCTTGTGTCAGGTGTTAATCACGGTGAGACTAAAGAGCAGCTCCACTTTGGTGAGTCTTTCTGTGTGTTAGTAGGTGGTAGCATAGTCAGGACTCAAATTATAAGAGATTATGTTTTCAGAGATGTATTGAGAACTCCAACCCAGCAATTATGTTTTCCAAAGCAGTCCATTTGTGCTGTGTTACTGCTGGAGACATTCTGCATTGCACAAGTGTGTTCTTGCCACCTGAGTTTCTGGAACATAAGTGGGGGGGGAAATGAAGTAGATACTGTTGAAGTGAAACTTTAGAAGCTTGAATGTCTTAAGGCCTTATGTCCCAGGAGAAGTTGTGGTGAGGTGATGCAGTTTTATCCAGTGATAGGTGGTACAATAGTCACCTTCCTGTATTGCTGGGGAGTGGAGGGCAGGGCTCTACAGTGATGAGCACAGTAACAGTTCAGTCAGCTACCCAGGAACAATTTCACAGGCAGCTGTACACATTCCTCAGTGCAGTAGCACCTTGGTACATGTAGACAACAGTTTATTGAAATGAAAGGAAATTCGAGTTCATTGGGAGTTAAAGATACTCAGTTCTAATCCAAGATATATCTAGGCAAAGTGTGATAGTGAGAACACATAGTCAGGAACAGCAACATTCATGACTCACAAGTCTGTAACTTGCCCTTTGGCTAGAGATGAGGGCAGAGGTCCAAACCTGTGAGCTAACCTCAGCTAGGAAATGCTAGCAGAGGTCCCTCATTACACTAAGTCTGCTGTTTCTAGGCATCTAATTTTGGGTTTCTCATATGCCTCTAACTTTTCCTTTCTGAGCTGTTTGGTATTTTTGTCATGCTTAAACCAAAGCTGGATTCAGTAGTAAGTGCTCCTCATCCTGATTGTATAACAGGGCATGAGTACATAATAACAGCTGCTGTCCTTTTCTTTTAGAGCACAGCTGGAACACCAGAGGAAAATGGTAGTGCCAGTTCTTCTATTTTCATTTTTATGGACTAAGAGTGCTTGTTCAGTGATGTTGGTGTAATGGCCTGCAATCCACTAGGCTATGAGTGGATCTATGTGGGATTCCTTTGACTCTGAAACTCTGCCACAGTGCAGGACAAATGAAGTATCATAGGGAGCAAGAATGTGGGAATAAGTGTGTAAGGATATCAGGCTGCTCACTGTAGTCTGGCATCTTATGTGCTTCTCAAGGGAAGAGACTATAGTTGCATCTCTGCATCATGGCCTGTTCATTTTATGCATGTTAAAGCAAAACTTCGTTTGGCTAAAGTGCATAAAAAGTCCTGGTAATGCAACTGATACCTATAGTTACTTGAAAAACATTCTCTTGACTGTGTAGTGGATACAGAAACAAAACAAAGAGAAGGGAGTTTGTTTCCCCAAAATTATATCATATCACACAATTTTTTAAGCTTCTTTTCACTGTAAATTAAGAATATCCTTGTTGTTTCAAAAAGATGACAGCATCCTGCCCAGTGGGCCAAAAGAATGATAATGCACTCTTACAGCATGAGGAAATCAGCCGTGTTAGCTCTTCTTCCAAGAATAAAGCAGAGCAAAAAAGTTAATGCAAGGATCAGAGCTGGGTCAGAGTCCTTTAGAATATAACTCATCAAGTACCCTAATGAGAACACCACTTTCTTTTAATTTCTAATAATTTATTATAATTTCTATAATAACTTCCAGAATAGAAACAATTTCATCATGTTGACCCTAGGACTTCTCAAGATAAAGAGAAGCTGGGAGCTGCCTAAAGAGGCTTCTGCATCACTGAGCCCAGCCTTGCCCCACCAGAAAATCTTCTACAAGCAAGAACCTGAAGGTGAAGTCTCTGTGAGTGTCAGGGTTGGGGGAATTGTCTCCTTTGGCTCCAGCAGTGGAGTGCAAGAGGCAGACAAAGGCAATACTATTATTCATGCTTTATTTGACACAAACAATGCATTTTAATCTGCCTGCCAGAAACTGAGCCAGATTGAGTCATAACTATTGTGAGCTTGGATGCCTGAATTGTTCCTAATGTCTGAGCAAACCTTTTCTTCCTGCTTCTGCCAATCTGATTTGCAATCCAAAGGGGTTTGTAGTGTTAATGTAAGTACATTGAATAGGCTTTGACTAATTCAGTCTCAGTTGAAAATGAGTGTGTATGTAATGGGATATTTCTGAGAAGAAGGCTCTTGTATTGTGCACTTCTGAGTACAAGGTTTGTTTGAATGCTGCCATAGTCCTTATTGAACATCATAGCCATGCCTTTGAAATATTGATCTGATAAAATGCAGTGCTGGGGGTAGGGAGCCAGTTAAATGTGAAATGATCATAACCTCTCTCTCCAGCACATTTCCTCCAAATGGATCAGACTTTCAATCTTGGTTTTTACACAGTGGGAAAGAGCCGTCAATGAAAGCTCCTTAAATCCTCATAGTTGTCAAGTGTCAAAATTATATGACACCAAATGTATGTTTTCTACAGTGGAGATGGAGGCAGAAACAGATCATCGTGTTAATTAGTTTTTTCCTTTGAAAGAAGGACTGGCTTTATTGAGTATTACAAGTGAGACCAGTACATTCCTGACTGGCTGTTCCAACAAGTCACTTATTTTTGGTCATTCTGTTCCTTTTACATACTCTTTTTCCTACTTTTTCCTTCAGGGCAGAAGCTCTCTCTCTGCCTTATGCAATGCCAGGCCTAACAAAGCTCTGCTTTGCTTTGAGGCCTTTAGACAGTGGTGAAACATAAATACGTTCAAAGACAAGTAGTGACACTGGCTTTGAATGGGAAGTCATAGCCTGGCTTGAGAAGGAGGAATTTTTACTGCTCTTTCCTATCTGCTGATCAGTATTCTCTTGGAAAGGAGGAGACTGGAAATTTTTGCAAACGTTATAAATGTTTGAGATGTTTGCATGGTTGTGGCAGACTCTGAAGGAACTGTATTGTGAGTCGTTAAATTGCATTTGCCTGAAAATCAAATTAGCTTTATTGATACCTGTATGCCTCAATAGCACCTAAAGCAAAGGAGAAGTTTAAAATTAAAGATTAAAGAACTCCTGTCCTAAGCAGATGCTCGTGATTAGTTGCAAAATTTAACCATCAAGCACCTTGAGGGAGATGAGCTTGACAGTGTGGTAATATTCAGGCTGTAAAATAAAATCAAAATAGGCTTTACTTTGAAGAATTATATGAATTTTCCATTCCTTCTTTTATTTTGTTTTTTATTATTTTTATCAGAAGGACACCTGAGAGTCTGAGGAGCAAGGCAACAAATAAACCCTGCCACAGAAAGGCTGTTGTTCCTCTAAAGAGCAGTTGGTCTTGGGGCACAGTGAGAGGGGCAAATGAAGTTGCTTAAGAGATGCTTGATCTGACTGCATTTTATAACCTTTTTTCTTCCATAAGTTTTTGTTGTGTCAGTTCTTCCAGTTGATCTACTTTATTAATTATTTTTCCCAACTTGGCTTTTTTATAAAGTCAGATTGCATTCTGTAGTAATTAGATAGATGAAGAGCTGGGATGGGTGGAACTCTGGCAGAGACATAGAATGGAGTGCCCAGAGAGTAAAAACCTCTTAACCATGATCAGCAGCAGAAGACACAGCAAGTGAATATGCACCAATTAAATTAAGTCAGCCCTGATGACACAGGGGTGGAAGACAAGTGCACTAAGAAACTCCTCACCGATTTTGTGCCAGGCTGTGATGATGAGCACCTGCAAAGACAGTCACTGTTCCAGTTACTCTGGCCTTTAATTGTTTTGTTTCAAAAGCTAAAGGAAGTCCCACCAAAATGATCTTAACAAACACAGTGACTGAGGTAATCATAGAAGAGCACATTTAAATACAAGTAGTGCATATACAGTTTGCTCCACTCCACTTCTCCTGCACAAGGAGCTTTTAACATAGGTAGTGTCACTAATTATTCCACAAATGGAACACAAAAGTTGTGGTCTGCATGTTTGCCCTCTGAAGATTTGTGACTGCCAAAATGCCCTCTGTAATTAGAGAATATATTTCTGTCATGGTAGTGGTCCAGGTTTAGATAGTCTCTTGGTATCATCCTGGTGGACTGTTCTAATTTGCCTTCTAGTTCACTAACATGCATTCCTAGTAACTGCAATTTTTTGAGAAATAGCACAAGGTCACTAGACCTTCTGATCCTCAAGGCTGGCTCATCATTCAGTTGTCTACAGTGCGTATAGGTGCAGGTAATATCTCATAAATCCAGTAACCAGGTGCACCTTTATAGGCTGTTGGATACCTGTTAGGTGGTTGGGGAATTCTGAACCTGCCCAGTGTCAAGGGCAGTTAATGCTTTTATACTTGGCAATGCAACTTCACCAGAACTAGCTAAGAGGAAATGGTGTGGACAGAGCACACTTGAGATCTTGCCTTTCCTTAGCATGTGAGAACATCACTTGGAATTCACACCTGTGTGTGCATGCAGTCATCTAATTTGTTTTTCTTTCTTTCTTCTCTAACATGTCAGTGTGACCGAAGTTGTTCTTATGAACTGTGAGAAAAGGTGGTGGTGTGGAAAGAAAGTGTGCAAGGCAGGTCTACTTGCTCTTTGGATTTTGGTACTATTCAGACAGATACTATTCCAGTGACCTACTCTGCATTGCCAGAACAGGCAGTTCTGGGTCTGTGCAGAGGCAGCTTCTGGCAACTTAGTCAGCCAGATAGTTCAGGCTGTTTCAAGGTTATGCAGCAGCTGAGTAGGAGTTTTCAGGAACAGTTTTGGACCTTAATTTTTAATTACATCCTTTTTTATTTTTTCAGTTTGGCCCTTCAGTGAAATTTGATTAAGGCAGTACTAAAGGTTTTCCACACCGACAATTTCACCTTCAGAGGCATTTGCAGCTGTGTCCTCAGACATCGCCCCTGTTTTACGTATTTCTCCTCTACTGACAGAAGGAGGGATTCATGTTTGCTGCTCATAAATAGGATCATGCCAGAGAACACCCTGACTCTGCGTGCACCCTCTCTTCCTACAGTCTGTCTGCTTGATTTGCCAACCCTGAATTTTCAGCTACCCACTGGATTTGAAAAGGAGAAGTTATTAGATTTTTCTCTGAAATGAACTGCTGAATTGACAACTCACTCTCTCTTTAGGGCCACAAATGGAAATGAAGGGCAATTCTCTGTGCTGTGGTGCTCAGCCCTGAATTATGTGGCAGGTGCTCTGAGTGGTGCATATGGTATTCTTAGAAACCATTTTGATGAGGTGTCGTTACATCAGCTGGGAGTAAGTACAGATGAAAGGCTCAACAGATAATTAACCAGAGGAATTCCCTTTAGTCCGAGGTTCCCGTCCTCATTCAAAGCTGGATTTGGAATCTGCTTGTCCGGGGTGTCATCAGAATAAACATGCCATGAGTTTGCTTTGAGAGGCTGAGCAGTAGGTATTGCTACAGCTGAGACTCATTAGCTTGGTTGCATGAAAGTGCAACTCAGCCAACTGGCAAAAATTTTACACAAGCTTTTACGAAGTTGGACACTTTTTCCACAAAGTTCAGAAGTTTTGCAGAGCNCCGAGGTTCCCGTCCTCATTCAAAGCTGGATTTGGAATCTGCTTGTCCGGGGTGTCATCAGAGTATGTTTTGAAAGCACACACGCAGCTGTCCAGAAAATCTGAAAGGATTGCTGGCCTGCTCATTTGTCTTTACAGGTCACATCTGGCTTTGATATGTTGCATTATGCACCCCTATGATCTTTGTCCAGGTGGACAAATGTCTAGTTTAATGTTTAGCAATAGTCCCTTCGTAGCCTTTCAGTCAAGGGCCTCAGTTACATATTAATGCCACAGGCCTTTGTGCAGGTTCAACAGCAGGAACACTGGTACATTCTGGGGCAGGGCATGTTTTGCTCACCATGTCAGATATAGCCATTGGCCCCAGTTTGGCAACTACTTCAGTGTGCATGTAATTTTAAGCACATAAGTAATTCCAGTCAGTCAGGATTGTATTTAAAAGTGCATTGCTGACTGGGAAATTTCTGGCTTCTATAGTTGTTCAGATATTGGCTCCCAGGAGTCTTACTCCAAATTTAACAACACTTCTGCTTTACTCTCTTGTGGTAGAAAAGTGGTAGCCTGCTTGCTCTGTCAGCACAGACAGCAAATCTGCTTTAGTAGATCTACCATCCTGTGAGGACCTATCATTTATGCATTGGACAGATAACCTGATGGGAATAAACATGCCATGAGTTTGCTTTGAGAGGCTGAGCAGTAGGTATTGCTACAGCTGAGACTCATTAGCTTGGTTGCATGAAAGTGNACAGCATCTTTTCTTGTGAAGCTGTGCTTTTTACAGACAAGTGTATCATGTAAACTTGTTATTTCATTAAATACATATTTAACTGTTCTGTTTTCAAAACTGTCATTGCTTATTCCATTGAGGTTTTGGGACACAGGCCCTTTTTACAAGAAGAGTCTTGTTCAGTGCTAGGTTTTCCAAAACATGGACCACTGCTATACACACACATCCAACCCTTTGCTGGGACTTCTGATGTATTCCAGGACCATTCTCCTACGAGGACAGTTTTCTGTGCCTCCTACCTAAGCATTTGAGACTGGCAACTCTCTGAGA
>WEIV01025763.1:79957-117045 GCA_013390005.1 Calyptomena viridis
AGGTTACATAGGTTGCTTGTTTTAAATCCCATTCCCTGGTTCATCCCTAGGAGAGAACACAGCAATTCTCCCTGTGTGCTCCTGCTGTTTATCTTTTGCTAAACAGCAGAAAGCAGATTACAGCCTTTAAGAGCTAAGCTGTGGCTTTTCTGCAGGTCTGTGTGAGGAGGGACATGTTGCTTTGGTGCCTTGAAAGCAAAAATGCTTAGCTAAGAAGGATGTCTAAACAGGCTTAGTACACAAGCTTCAATAGTCATATAGGTAGTTATTTTAGTTCAGTTTGCCAAAATAACACATACAAACCAGAAGCAAAAAAGGTCATGCAGCTTTTTGTACTTAAGTGCGTTTGTTTAAACTCTGTTACTGTACCCATTTTTTAATGCAAAAAAGGGCCAAGTTAAATGCTGTTATCAGCTGGAGAAGGGAGATTGTCAGTATCTGTGTACCTTGGAAGTGGCAGACTTACTTTATCAGTAAGGGAAGGATTGGGGATTAGAAGGTCCAGAGGGGCTGTGCTGAACAATTGTTCTCTGTAATTAAAGCCAGACTGATTTTTGTCCAGATGGGACTTGAAACACTGTACAGGGAAAGGCTACAATTAAGCAGTTTAACCCTCGTTAATTGGAAGGTGTTTATAAGAACTGCCTCCTCAAATTTAACTCTGAAGTAATGAGAAGCCTACAACTTCTCATACATTCCTTCACTACTAGAATTCATATTAGAGATCACTGTCTTGTAAAAGCACTTCTCCTGGAAGAGCAGTCAGTAGGCCATTCACCTGAAATTTATAGCTATTCACTCCCAGTTTGAAAACAAGTTCATGCCTGAGCATTCCGTTTGTTTTCTGACACCCAAGCTTTCTTTTCTCATGTATATGAGATATTGCCCGGTAATATGAGAATTAACACAAGCCACAGGGCTCTGCACACTGAGGGGCTCTCACAATGCTCAGCACAGGTAACCTCATCAGGTAGAGTTTCCAAAGGGCATTTAACTTCTGGTGTAATCCTAGTCAGTTCCTGCTTAAGTGGGACACATACATGAAGTCAGCCTGTAATTTCTAGTACTGATAGTTCCAGCAGGGTTCTTGAGCTGCATTGATGTAGAGAGTGCAAGAAAGCAGCAACGCAGACCATGCACTGTTCCTGTGGTCTCCACTTGCCCTGACATAGCAGAAGTCATATTTCAAGGAAGTGTTCTGTGCAGTTCCAAACAGCTGATTGCTGAGCTGTAATTGTCTCCTAGTCTTAAAAAATAAACCATTATAAACTACTGTTGCAGTGCTTTTTTCTTTTTCTTAACTGACCAGTCTAATCTCTAGCCTGTAACCACTGTTATAATGCTAATTAAAGAGTGCAGTATGTTAGCCAGCAATTTTCCTTAAGAAAATAATTCAACAGTTGCTATTCTCAAGGTACTTGAAATTGCATTTGGTGGGGAAAACGACATTCTCAGAAATATTTCCATCACATCTCTTTTTGTATTTACCTTCATCTTAGCATAATACATACCCCATCACGGGTGGCTTTTCCATTTTAGAGAGAAAATGTAAGTGGACTACATATTGCCTTATAAAAAATTAGAAAAGACAGTTTGTGTCCATGTAAGGTGTGTCTTTGCTTAACCTGATCTAGTGTAAACAGTTTTCCTGTACAAGATTTGGGGATTTTGTATCTAGTTTACATTCCCATAACGCATATCCCAAGATTTCCTTAGCATGTGCAAAGGATGACAAATATCAGTACTTCATACAACTATATTTAATAAGTTATTACAGAAAAAAATAAAGTCCAAACTACAAAGTTTAAGCAGTTGTAAGCAATAGCAGCATTGAGCTCCATGTTTAGTCACAGTACTGCAGTTCCATACAAGCATTAGTCCAAGCCAAAAAGGAAGAAGCCTTGTTAGAATTACTAGCAAAAACAATCTAAGAGAACATGTAATAAAAGATACAGTACATTTAAAATTAGTTGAAAAACAAGTACAGAGATCTTAGCTGTGAATGCTCTAAAAGTTATGTCCATTAGTTTGACAGTAAAATTACAAATATCTAATACTTTATACCCCAACAGAACTATATCCAGGAAAGAAAAAAAGAGCAAAAATTATCTCTTATTAGCACCCTGGTTTTCCACTTACTGATGAACTTTTTCTCATGTAAATTTGAGTGTGTCAGAATTACGTGACCAATGTGATTTCTGACCTGCTACCCATTTGGGGTATAGAGTAGTCACTAACATGAATATAAAATACTCTGTGGTATGATAGAACACTAGAGCAGCAGAGATTAAGAAGTTTGTCTGTTTAAAAAAAAGAAAGGAAGGAAAAGAAAAAGGGTTTAGCTGACATCATACAAACTAGCATAAAAGCAACTACATACAAGCCAGATTAAACAAAAGAGACATTTCTACAAATCTGTGACTAATCTTTCACTCATACCTTGCAAGTAGAGATGTCACAATACTGAAATATTAACATGGGAGCTTTTCCCAGTTAAGCGCCTTTTTTTTTTTTTTTTTTTTTTTTTTTACTACTCTAACAGATAGTGAAATCAGCAAAGTTATTTGCTAACTGCATATTTGCAATACAATTTGTTTTAGCCCATGCCTTGCTAGCAGGCTATAAAATACAAGCATGTCGGCAGAAATATAAGCATAAACTTTGTACCACTTAGCAGGAATTTTTTATTCCCTCTTCATTCCTTAATCTCCTTTGTTTGCAATTTGCGTACATTCCAACCAGTAGTACCTAATTTGAGTCTAAATTTTACTTCACTATTTGATCTAGTCTATACATTACTTACAGAACTGAACACACAGAGGATACACAATAGACCAACTCTGGGCACATCTCTTCCCACAAGCTACAGACGAGCCACTCTTAACACTCGAGCTTAGAAGTTCGTCTAAAAGGTCATCAGTAACTTGTGGGAGCAATAGTTTTGTCTAGAGAAAGTCATTGTATGCCCTGTTTACGCAACACCAGTTTTAGTCTGGATTGTTTCAGGTGCCAGAACAGAGAGTCACTGGCTTCAGGAAGGGGTTTCTTCTGGCTGCATGGGGAAACAAAGGTGATGTAAATGGAGGTGGAAAGTGTTCTGATACTGGCCCTTGGTATTGCCAACAGAAAAGAAAAAAGGACCAAGACACAAGAGAGGCAGAACAGAGAAAGACAAAGAAGCTGAACAGATGTTCAGAGGTGGTGGCAATACGGGGTTACTGCATTGCTACCAGGAAATGGACATGGAGATTTTGCATTAACTAAGGCAGCTGATGGGGTGGGCACTGACAGTCTGCTCCATGCTGCCACTGAGAAACACATGCAGAAAGGAAGCTGTGCAGGAAAGGGTCAATTTAATTGAATAAATAACACGGTGGCAAAATACAATGAAGATTATCTATTTTAGGAGGTTCAATCTAAGGCTATAGAAAAGAGAGTTTATTGAGTTCATGACAAGAAAAGTAATGAAGAATTATGCTGAATGGGCAGGGTCAAAAACCCATTGTTCAATAGATTTAGTTCCTTATAACGGCAATAGTATTTCATCAACACTGGTGGTGTATAAATCTAGACAGCGAACTGGTACTGTGACATCCCTATTATCTCCCTAAATCATTTTGATAAAGGAAAAGGCTTTTCAAAATATCACGTTTTTTCTGCTTCATTCTGTCATTTTATTGCCCAATTCTTTGTTACAATTTTCCAATCACTTTACATAACCAACCATTTTCATCATTGCCACACTATTGTAAACCACATCAGCAAGTTAATACATAAAGCTTTGCATTTCAAAAAACTAGACACTTTAGTAACAATATTACAAAGATTTTAGCTTCAAAAATAACTGAAAATGAAAAAAATAAACTTTTAAAGAATCAGCATCATAAAATTAATTTATTCCAAGTAAAAATACAAAATAATATTAATGACATTGACCAGATATGAAAGTCTCTCCCAGAAACAACTATATTAATGGTTGAGAAAGCACTCCTTAAAGAAAATACGAAATAAAAATGAAAAATATGTAAATATGTTTAATTTTTTTCTTAGCAAAAAATCTTTCTAAAAATAACAATGAAAATTTGTCTCAGTACAAAGGCTACATTACTATTGAAAAAATACCAGCATGAAGAAAAGGTACATATTTGACAGTAGAAAAATGATTTTAGTGAATCACAATGTCTAAAGTCTGCAATGAAAATAAATCTGCAATAAAGATTTATGCCTTTTTTCTTTTCATTTTTCTTTTTTTTTATACAAACAGTACAAACAGTATTGCACATAACAACAAATAGTCGAGGTTAGGTTAGCCTTCAAAAAAATCGACTAGTTCAAGTCTCACATCAGAAAAGGCCACAATAGGACCTGTTGTACCCAGGGGCTTCTTAGTCAAGTTGCAGTTCAGAACTCCATATTTTAAAAAATAACTTTTTTTGAAGGACCCTCTTTTAATATAACATATTAACAACTCGGGGCACATTCATTTACAAAACAAAAGGGAGCATGTCATAATTTAATAAACTAAAAAAAGTTCTCTTTAAAAAAATACAAACAGAAGAACTCTCACAATTCTGGTCAGTCGTGCATAATCACACTTGATTATAAATATACAAATTAAGGGAAAATATTTTTTCACCTTCTATTCACAACTTTCAGCACCAAATGGAGTTTGTGTTTACACCTGTTCTTTATGATGATTTTGTTTCAGATTTAATCCAACATTATGCTATATTGTACATTTTCCAGCTTCTCTCTCTCTCTCTCGCTCTCTTTCTCTCTGGGGGTATTTTTCTACATGAAAGAGGGGTATTTCTTCAAAAAGGTTTACTTCTTTCACATAATTAGGTAGATTTCTGTAGGTTAGCTATGATCTTTAATATTACAGTTATAAAGCTCTAACTTCTTCATTTTCAAAAAAACTCAAATAAGCATGAAAAAAATAAAGTTACCCATCTGTTAAATCATTTTTCTTGCAGAATTAAATTAATATATATTTTTCTGAATAAACTTACTTAGAAAATATCATTTTCTTTCCTATATTTCAAAATTGAGGTATTGCAAAAGATCATGTCAGTCAGAAAGCATGCCTTTTTCTTTAAAAAAAATCATCAGCCGACTGTTGAAAACTGTCTAGATACAAAAAGTAGTGCATAACAAAATGTCTTGTACAGATGAAAAAAAACAGAAAAGACACCTGGGCTGGGAAAAGCAATATCACAAAACCGCCCAGAAGTAACTTCAAAAGGGATAATTATAATAAGCATTTTAAACCAGTAAAAAACTATTTTTTCTTTTTTTTTTCTTCAAAAACAGAAAAAATCCTTTCAAAGCCAATACTTGCAACTAAACATTGGGAAAACCAACTTACTAAATTAGACACAAAGAAGGACATCACAACAAACAAAACCCAGGACACTTAAATCTACTATGCGGTGTCATATCCAGTCAGATTGTCCCCAGAACTGCAAAAACAAAGGAGGAAAAAGAAAACAAATAGTGTACACATTCTCACAATCATTAGTATACCAAGTGTGTTTATATTTATATGCTATCTGCAGCCCCATAGTTCATGCTAAAAAAATGTCCACTGTGTTAGCAGGTCTTAATTGTATTCAAGCTTCACAGGATACATCCAGGGATTAGAGAGATAACGCCACATCCACAGAGCAGACATCTCATGTTACTTTTATATGCAGACATTTCTTTAGCACCACTTTTTCCCTAGCTTTCTTAAATGTGCCTAGTTTCTTAGTTGACAGACTATCTAATGGGTAGTGTATGTATGCTAGCATGAGCTCTTTGGTTTTCTGGACAAGGTCTGCAGCTACGGAAACGATGCAAGCATTAGGAGAGAGATTGTAACTAAGAGCTCATTTCTGTTTATGTACCTGTTATGAACTGTCAAAAATGTGTTAATGTCAGATACAGAGGCTTTAACAGTTAAGTTTGATCACAGTACTAGACATAATCACTTTACTATATAAAATAAATTGCACGATATATAACAGAGCACCGCAAAGTACTTCATCTACCATCCACAAATTTGTTTTAAGAATATCCTACAGCTAGTTTTTATATCTGTTGTAATATAGGTCATTCTGTAATGGGCTGATCCTAATTTCAGAAGCATTACATTTACTGAGGCATGCCTTCCTCCAGTCAGTAATCAATTTTTTTTTGTTACTGAATATTTTGTAGCCTATGTAGATTCATAATTTGTGCATTGTGGGCAGGTTTTATATTAGACATATATAAAATTTATTGCATGCAGCAACCTGATTAAGTAAACATGCAGTCAAAAAATATTGACCTTCCTTGGAAGCTTTTCTGTATGCTATACTGATCTCCTTTCAGCAGCCATCACGATTTTAATCACATATTCATTTTTAATTGATACCCTAGCCTGAATAGAGTATTATGGTATTAGTAATACCATTTTAATAGCAGCAAAAGCTATTGCAGCATACATTTACATAACACTAAAAGACCTAACGAAACAAAACAAAAAAAAAAAACCAACAAAACAAAACAAATTAAAAAAAACCCTCAGCAAAACAAAAGAAAAAAGTCTGATCCAGCTTATGAGGTATCATCCTTACAAGTCAAAATGGAGAGCAACTAAAGGCTTATTTTCTTTAAGGGTTATTACTACTCTAAATGACCCAAACTAATGATTGCTGAATATTTGTTTAAGTTTTTGCTACATCTGCCACCTACGTGTGAATATTACCTTTGGTAAGTCATCTGCTAGGGGCAAGTCTAAATTTCTGAAAATAAGTGCATGCTCCAGTTTAAAAATAAAAATAATTATAATAAAAAAATCTTCATCACATACACATCAGCCCAGTGAAGGCTGATGAGAATGGCAGTCTACATAATGTCACTAGTGACAAGTCTTGTGTAGGAAATTAAGGTACCAAGCAGATGTTTGTGTGAATCAAAGTGCAAAATCAGTACAGTTACACTCTGCCGGTTTGTATTATACTGGACACTGAGTTCAGTAATGTGACTGTAAATAATAATAATAGTAATAAAAAGACCCATATCTTCATTAAAGTCGAGGACGAATGCACAGATTTCCAGAACACTAAGCCCTGAGGCAGCGCTCTCTTTTCACTCAATTTTATTTACTCCAGTACTTGTTGCTGGGCGAGGCCTGGGGTTCAGCTCCAGCGGAACGGGACGTGGCGGGGCCGGTCGCCTCCCTCCTTTACCAGTGGTTTGTGGAACTCTCGCCCAGCACGAGAGTGTATGCTTGCCCAGCAGTATTCACAGTAATACTGCAAACAGGTAACGTTGGCACAAAAGAATGGAGCAAATTTTCCACCACAGCGAGTGCCCTGGCATTCATCGCACATCTGATCATCCAGCACATATGGCTTCACTTCCACCTGCACCAGGACGAAGAAAAACAAGTGTAAGAAGATTTCATAGTTTTGCTAAGAAGTACCAGGAAAACCCAATATTTTAATTCTTTTGGACACCACTGAAGGTTTTCAACCGATGCAGTAATTAACCCAAGAGGTTGGTATTTAAATTTTCATGCCAAGAACTTTACCTGTCAGGAAATCTCAAGAAAGAAGGGTGTGCTTTTTTAACTATTTACTGGAAGAGAGAGTTGTGGGAAAGTACTAAGATGAAAGGAGAGTAAAAATAGCATCTGCAAGGATTTTCCCACTGTCTAAGAAAACTCCAGAAATGTGAATGCAGTTGTTATGGGGGCAGGCCATGAAAGCAGCATTTAGGAAGATAAATTACAAAGAACAAAACAATATTTCTAAAAAGAGGTCTGGTGAGTTTCAGAGAGTTTTTTTCCCAGAGAGGACTTTTTTTGTTTCTTTGGGTTTTTTTGTGAATTGCAAAATGCAGGACCAGACTAACAAGAGATTCAAATCAAACTAAATTAAATGTACTTTTATTAAATACTCTCCATATTCTGTTGGCAAGAATTATCATCTAAAGATTTTCAGCTCTTGAAGTGCAACAAAATTTCATAGTAGTTCCAACGAGGGCCTTGCCATCAGTTACGAACAGGCTGGAGAGCTGCTGACTTCGTCCTACACTCAACTGTAAACATCTTGGGGCTGGAATGCTTTTTGGTTTTAAAGCACTTGTGCCAAACACAGCAGGACTGATGCATGACTAGGCACTTGCAATAATACTACAACAGAAGTTGACAACATGTAAGTTCTCTCCCGTGTGTCTGTTCCTATGAATCAAGCCTACACATTTAAATTGAGTGTTCATCCTTTCCAGGGTAATCACTAGTTCATGCATGTATGATTCTTACAGCTCTAGAATGCTACTTATAAAGTAGTTTAAGTACAGTCAATTGCATTAGAAGACACAGAAAATTGAAATATACATTTATTATAAACCATTTTGCTGTAACTGCACAAGTGCTAGTCTGGCACAATTGGTATATTGCAAAGAAAACCTGACTCCAGTATAAATACATACAGAGTTAAAGAAACACAGAATGAGATATTGAGCTGAAAGACAAGAAACATTCCACAAAAAAGCTTTATGCTGTATTTTATTTCAGCTTATCCAGATCACACTTCAACAAATGTTACTCATTTGAAGTAAAGCTTATATAGTGAATTATACTTCTTGTCTATTTAACAGCTAGGGCTGCCAATCTATTTTTTTTAATTACACTGTGCTACTAGTATTGCAGGGAACAAGTCTGAATAGCTGCCATTTTGCATAGCAGATGCCATATCACTAAAATTAGAAGCATCATGTAAAATAAAACAGCACTGTCTCAAATGAAATTGGAAGAAAGCAGGTCCAGTGTCCAGCACAACTCTAGGACCCACCTACTCACATTTCCCAAGCACAAATTGTGAAGTGCTGAAATGGAGTCTCTTGCTCTCTCATGTCTTTTCTTGCTTTGGTTACTAGTGAAATTATTTTAAGAATGTATGCTGTACAGTTCAGGGATCTCAATCTATTAAAAACTAAGATTTAAGAACTTATTAAGACACTTCACAGTTCTTCAAACCCACAGAAAAATCCATTTAAAAACACATAAAAGATAATTAAATAAACTCAAATTATCAATCAACCAAGTAAAAAAAGAACTGATTACTAGCTAGCACCTTTTTGGCTGTACCCTAAAGCTTAGAAAGAAACCCCTTGTAAGCCCTCACAGGGTTCAACACGTGATTAAGCCTCTAAAAGTGATCTTCTCAATCTAAGATTTTTCAGAATTCCATGGATAAGAAATGTTTAGTAATAGCCTTGTCTTAGTTAATGTAATATGGTACAGCACCACTGAAAAATTGTTTGAGGACTTACAACTCCACGACCTCCTTGAATCTGACAAAAAGTTTGATTCAGATTTTTAAAGAGATATAGTTTGAACTTTGCAGCTGTGTGGATTTATATGCATACTGCACATAACAGACACACCCAATACCTGTTAAGCCAACTTCTGAAGAAACAATTTATATCAGATTAAAGAGAAAACAGGCCATCTCTATTGGAAAGATACCTAGCAGCAGTGGATACTGTATGTTCTTTTGAATAATTCTAAATGTTGAGCCCTCAAAAACACGGGTGTTGTTTGTATGTCTAATCAAGAGGTGAAGACAGAAGGTCTAAAGGAAAAAAGATCTTGGAAATTAAGTAATGTTTGCTTTTAATGAACACCAGGATTCCATACGGACCAAACAAAGCCAAGTCATTTCCCCTGCTTCTGCCTATCAAGCATCTATTGGCATATGGTTTTAGTTAAGTAATGCTTAAGACTTTTGAGGTCAGCATTACCTACTTTATTTACAATAAACCTCTGCTTTAGGGACCTCAAGTCTAGACATACACTACTGACAGAAAATGGTGCCTAACAGCAAAAGTGTCAGGAGCTATACAAGTAATCACCAGACCAAAAGCCATTGATGCAGAACGAGCAAACATCTAAAGGAAGAGAAAGAAGCTGGAAAATGCTGTGGAATTTCACCTACAGAATTCAGAACAAAACCAAGAACAAATGAGCTTGCAACCAACTATTTTTGAGTTTTAGTGCTAAACAGCTATTTAAGATGTTTGAAATATTTTTTCCACTCAGCCTCAGATGCTTAAATAAGCTTTTAAAAAACTGACACGTCATCTGAAGAACGGAACTTACAGTGTTCTCCAACACAATGTTAATAATGGTAATCTTAATAACTTTACAGTTTTGTAACAACCATTCTGTTCCAAGCTATTTTACTTACCCGTTTATCAATGTCATTATGTTGGAGCTGGACAAAGCGAGCACTGATAGCAGCAATATAGCTCTGCTGATTGGAGAAAGCCACCCTGCCAGCACCTTTTGGATACTTCAGCTCTGGGTCTGTATCAATGCCAGCATAGCAGACACCTCCATATAAACGGTCCATAATCATTGCCAATTCAACTGCAAGAAGTCAATTGTTAAATATAATGGATTTAACATAAATAATAGTGTTCCATTTGGATAGTTGTAAAAAAAAAAAAATCACTATTTGCCTTTGCATACTCATTTTCCAAAGTCTAAAATGGCAAACTGAAACCCTGGCTTTAACAGATTCAACCAATCCTATACGAATTATAGTAAAATATAAGGCAAAAACCAGAATCTGTAAAAAGAAACTTGGTGTGACTGAAGAGTGGAAAAAAAAAAAAGGCTGTTACACTGTTCAAGTAGGTATCAGATCAACTAGAATTTACAATATTGTAAATTAAAACTCTGTCTCCAGCCAGGCTTCTCTGAATGCTAGTTTGCATGTAAGATCACTTACAGATATTTCTATATTTAGAATCTGATATTTTTCCATAAGTACTAAGGTTCAAAAGACATTAAAGAACTGTTTTACATTTGAAACAAAATCTGTGAAACATCAGAAGTTACCGCAGCTAAAGCAAGACTACATTTTAGATACAACTTAAATTAGTATCTTGGTGGAACATTATTTTGGTTGTGGATCTTTTAAAATGGTTTGTTGCTTTTTCTGACACTAAGAATAACTGTAAAGAAGTTAGAATTATCATTCGTAAAGTAAGACAGGTTCAGTGTATGGCTGAGGAAACATACAGAAGGAAAGTTAAGGGAAAGAATTGAAGGAAGTAGAAAAGAGGCTGAAGAAAGCAGAGGAGAGGCATGTGAACTGTGCAAGGACATATGGTCACTGAGCCAACTTCACTGTAAAAGCTCACAGGCAAACAACTTTGTCAGATGGACAACACAAGATACTGGAGCCTGTCACTGCCAAGGCAGCCATTTTCTAGTGCTAATGTGTGAAAACTCTGTAGCAAGTTACAATTTAGTGACCCAAAATAAAATTAAAAAACCCCCAAACCTAAGTATTTAAATCCTTGTAGTTCTCACAAAAATCTCACTAGTAAATTATATGTAGAATAGAGACAATTTTAAATTGAGTAAATCTGTGTTTGTATAAAGTTGTGTGTGAAGGGAAGACCATATTTTGTCCATTTGCAACAAGCAAACAAACATCTGATTCATTCTACCAAGCCAGATAATACTCTTACTCCAAACAGTAAGGAAAAACTATCAACATAATGTAGTCACCAGTAGATTCTTCTGCTTTCTAATGATTTGGAATCCTCATGGAAGTCGTGATCTCAGAAAGTGACAGTACAGAATAAACATCAGGAACACTTAAAAACATCTACAACAGTACTTCCACTAAGTTACTCTTGCCAACAGACAAAGAATAGATAGGATTCCAGGGAAAGGAAACCATGCAGTGCTCAGATATCTCAGGAAAAACTTCTGTACCAGATCTTTAAAGTTGCAAACAAGAAAAACTGGAAACTCTTTGTCTGCTTTGGAGAAGTTAACTATTTAAAGGCAACAGTTTTCAAATGTAATGCATTTCAAATGTGACCTGTGACAGGCCAAATGACATATGGTTTTATAAAGGCTATCATTAGAAATGAGGTAATGTTTAATTGTTACTATTTACATAATTACCATCTTAAAATCGTGCCTTGTTTTAAGATGGAGAAGAAAGTAAAAGCCACCAAGAAATCTGGACTAGGAGAAATCTTACTGTCTGCAATGGCTGAGGGACCTTGTGTACAGCTTCCCAAAAGACTTAGGATTAGGCAAAAGATTAAGTGAGGAGCTGAAGTTCTAATGGGCTGGAAAGTGGCAGCCAAAGTAAAGTAAGAGCTACAACCAAACCTGATTCAGAAGTCTTCCAGACTGTGACTAAGAGGCCTTGTCTACTGCAGTCCTGGAAAATTAGGGTTAGGGTTGAGAGGGTGAAAAAGAAAAACCATGCAGCTGCCTTGGAGTGAGGATGGAGAGGGACTACTAAACAAAAGTGAGGGCTGCCAAAAGATCTAGCTAGGAGAGATGTCTTAACTTGCTTCATGACTTTGTCATCGGCTCACCAAACATGTAAGGGTTAGAAGGGAAGAAACGAGTGTCGAGCGACAGTGGGGAGTGGTGCTGAAAGGGGCCTTCAAAACAAAATGGGGGCTGCCAGCAGATCTGGGCTGGGATCAATCTTTCCTTGGCCAAAGGCTAAGGAGTCTTGTCTATGGCTCTGCCAGTAAAAGTGAAGAAGAATAATTAAGGGTGAAGAAAAAAATGGAGGGAAAAAAGCTAAATTAGGAATGAATCTGGAAAATGTGTGAGGCCACTGAGATACCTGGTTGGGAGAAATTTTTCTTCTGGACAATAGCTGAGAGGTCTTGTCCATAGGTCCATGGAAAAAATAGGGCAAGGGTTGAATAAAAAGGAAAAAAATCACAGAGTTGACGTTGAAATTGGTTTGGAAAGAGTCTGGAAAAAACTGTCTTCTGGTGAAAGGAGAAAGGAACTTGTCTGCATCTCAGCAAACAAATTCAGGGTTAGGATTAAAACGATCTACATTACAAAAAAATCAGTCAAGTTCTAGGATATTATGCAAAGTTGGGGAAAACTGTTTCTACTGGCAAGCCTAATTAGTAACCTATTTAAAAGGTAAAAACTGTTCACAGTTTGTATTTTGTAGACAGGAAGACACTGACTTAAAAAGCAAACTATGATCTGTGTAAGAGACATGGTGTGTTTTCTGTTCTTTTACACATACTATATATCTTTTTTACTTAACTTAGAACCCCCTGCTATGTGCCCTACATTTTCCTTCTACTCACCAGCTCGGAGGGGCCGTGGAACTCCTCCAACAAAAATTGTTTTTCTTGGATCCAAAGGCTGAGATCCATCCATCACAAAGTCACTGTCACTTAGGTTCCAAGGTCGAATTTGCACCTGTATTAAGGATTGGTTTTAGTAGAGGAATTTGACACTTAATTAAAATTAAGAAACAACTGCCAAATATTTCTATAATTACAAACAAAATTTTAACTTCACAAAAGCAGTAAATTGATGGTATAAGCACCAAAACATTTCAGAACATCGCTTACATAATTGTCTGAAAGAAGGTGGACAATTCATTTACCACCTCTAGAGGCCAGGCTTGAGTTAGATTTCATCATTGCAAACTCCTACCTTCGTTAATTCCCTGCCCCTAATCGCCATTATAGTAAGAAATCTGTGAGAGGCCTTTCAGAACATTTTACCTTGTATGTGCAATTACAGTAGCAGTTTGGGCTTCTGGCTTTCCTGAAATCACATACAGTGATCTACAAATTTTAAAGCAGTGATAGGAGTGGAGATAAAATTAATTTCAGTGCTTGGATACAAAAGGAGTTTGTATAATGTGTGAATGGCTACTTCTACTGAGCAACAAACACAGTTGATAAGAAATCTTCAGATTACACAGAAAAAAAACTTGCTCAGAAATCATTTAGATAAAGCTGTTCATCAATCCATTTTCTTTGATTCTAGAAATCATACAAACCCGCTCATTGTGTTGTAATCTTGGGTTGTTCATTCATCTGTGCAAGATTCTTAATAATGGCTTTAAAAGGCAGCACATTTTTACCTTATCTTATTTGTCTTTACTTTTCATCTAATCTGTATACATCCATAGGCATAAAAAAGACTTAAAGAATGTCAGAGACATGAACAATAAAAACAGGTTACTGTATGCCTTCTAGTCTGCTATAAAATCAAGCAGTACTTGATCTGCAGTACCAGACCTTCCCCTGCAGGTTCTATAAGGTAAATGAGGCCTAAATTATAAATTTATTAGCTATTGCATGCATAAAAATATAATAGTTATGAAACGCAATAACGTACGGGGGATATTTATGATATTTGGATTTTCTTCATTTCATCACACAAGGCTTGCTTTTCTCTCAAATAATATATATAGAAAATTACCATTCCATTGTTTTGCAGCTAACATTACAAAAGGATGCATACTCCTGTGAGATACAGGAGTACCAAATATAAATGTTAATTGAACAAGACATTTATCAGAAAAAAGCAAGTGTTAAAGCCGTGTTACGCTGATACAGAAAGTCAATTCAATGTAACAGCAAGGGCAGAACAGGAAATGACAAGTAATTAACTGTAAGTATTTATTTATTTATTAACTGAAAAGAGTGACAGCAAACATGCTAGCAACGGCATAAGTGTCATGGCATAAGCTACTTACTGGTTTATCCTTGATTGTGGGACTTGACACACATAGGTAAAGTTTGCCATCTTCTTCCAGACAGGCATCTATAAGAGCTTGTACAGAGCTTTCTTCCTGGAACAGCAGAAAGGCGTAACCTTGGAAAGGATAAGGACACAAGAAAGAAAAATAACAGATTATTTATAAAGCAATTTTTGAATAAACAAACCCGACAAGTGGACAAGACATACAAATAACAAATAACTGTTAAGGCTGTTAGTTTGTTTCGTAAATTATATCCACTGATAGATCTAACCCTCATACAGTATTGATTTCAGAGTGAAGACAAAAGTGTTTGCTGTATCTGAGGATGTTTATTTGATTAATTAATGATTTTGAGGAGTGAGAATATAGGTAGGTGAATAAGGGTTTCTTATTATCCAATAGCTGTATTTGAGCTGTTTCCCAGTGGCATCTGCTGGTATCAGCAATTATCTTAAAATGGAAGCACCAAATTTCTACTTACTATATACAATTAATAAATTCTAGAAGAAAGTGGACAGGTAAACAGAAAAATAAACTTCTATGCTTACATACTTAACTATAAAGAAATTGCTCACCTAAAAACAATAAGCTCGAGTGAAAAAGAACAACATGTTGTATTATTATAAGTCAAAGACCTGCTGTTGTTATTTATATTTAAATAAAGCAGTTCAAAAGAATGAAGTCCACTAAAATTACTCCACGTGACGCAGAATTTAAAGACTTTAATTAGCCAGAAAAACTACGTGTGTGTAGCACTCAATGCTCTTCTGAATGCAGCTTCCAAAACTTTCTAGAATTTTACTTCACGTTGTTAAATTTGAATGAAGATTTGACCCAAGCAGGCCATGCTTCTGCTACCTCAGAAGTGAAACTAATACAGCACCTTGTGAACTGAGCAAAGCCAGGTAAGGGCTGGCTGCTGGGCTGGAACAGAGCTGCCTGGCTGAGAGCATTTCCTCTGAAGTGTGCACTGCTCCTCTGCTCCACCATCAGCACAACGCAGTGTTCTCACTGACTGGGAATACGTTGGCCGTGACCTTTAGAATTTGGCACCTGTGTGTCTCACAGAATATCTCTTTTCAGAAAACCCACAGCAATTAGGGGCAGCTGGAGTTCAAGCAGGGACTGCTGACTCCCTCTGCCTAACGCTCCTGACACAAACTAAGCACCTACACGATGATACACCATATTTACATATCAAACATCCTTTGCTAAAGCCATACACAGTCTATTTGCTATTAATATAGTACTGACTTACCCTAATTTTCTACTTTTGTATTGAGTGAATACTGTTTCACATGTCCTTCTTAGATAAATACTACACAACTCTGATTTATAAAAAAAATTATATAGACACTGCAAGTGTTTTCCTCTTTGGAAGAGTTATCTACCAAATGAGCTTTTACCCTACTGTCTGTAGTCCCGTGTGACTTCTCAAAGAATATTAATGCTGTGAATATTTATTATAACTACACACATAATTATAATATTATTATAATATAATGCTGTTATATTTAATTAATTAAAAATGCTGTTTGCACTAACACCATTACAGTCCAGAACACATCTAGAAACACTGACTTGCCCAAGCAAACAAAATAGTTTGATCATCACTCCTGCTAGCAAACAAGGAACTTGCATAGTGAGAGTTGCAATAGATTAAAGATACCAGACCCAACAAAAAGTGAAATACTTCTTGAGCAAAAACATGTTTCCTTTCTAGCATTTCTCTTAAAACAGTCCCCTAAAGACATAAACACACTTCAACGTTTCAGTTTTAGACTTCACAAAGATAATTAGATTAACTGATTATGAAAATAACGACTTTAATTTTATTTTCCATCCGTGCACTTGTTATATCTTCCTCACTCCATACCATCCCTCCTGATTACATGTAATTGATTACAGTTCATAAAAAATTAACTTCATACAAATTATTGTTAGTTCTAGCAGTTCTTTCACCCTTAAAAAATGCCCCACTCAACTCAGAAGACTACCACAGCAGCTACAGTTCCAAAACTAAATGATCTCCATTCAAGCCTCAGTCCCATCCTTGCCTTACACTTTACATAAATGCCTCATGAGACAAATTCACAGAATGTAGTGCAGATCATGTCAGTACTATGAAAAAACCAAACAAGAATACATGTATATTCATGTATACTTTAAAAGAATGGTTTATAATATCTTTGAACAGATGTAAACATTTATCTTCTGGCCACACCATAAGTTTTGAAGTCTAAAAAAGAGAATTTTGTCTATTCTGGACTTTTATAACCTTAAACCTAAAAAATTGGAAATTTCTCTAGCATAAAGTCAAAATAAAAATTGGAAAATGTTTCTGTGAACTTAATTACTTAGCAAAAATCTGGACAACAGCTTAGAAATCTTGTTCAGGCTTTTCTGGGTCATAGGAAGAGGTTACACCTGTGGTAGCTGGAATTGACTGCCACCTGGGGATACAGCAAATGGTATGATCTTAATTTCCCAAAGCAGTTAAAATTAACCAAACAGACACTTGTTAATTTTCTCTGGTTGCTTCTTACAAGAGGAGTCCAACTTAATGAGAATTTAGTTTCCTAACCGGGGGTTAGTGCCTGCCATGAAGTTTGGTAAGACAACACCTCCTCATTTCTCTAGATCTCTGTGATTCAAACATTCTCCTGCATGTGGGTCTGCTGATGACACAGTAGGCAGTTTATTCTGTCAATCTAGAAAAGCAAGCAGGCTGGACTAGCATGACATGATGTCCAGCATTACTTCAAAACCTGGTGATGGCACATCTATTCCAATTACTCGAGGACTTCTGGTACTGAAATTAAAAAAGATTACACTGAGGTGAAAAATAAATAAAAAACAGAATTTTTGATAATACTAGGATCGTGTAGAAGCTGATATGGTCCAGAAAGATACCTGCTAAAGTTAAAGGCACTTTTACTCATTTTCTAGAAGCATATAGGGGTGCAAAAACTTTAAATTTAGAAAGATGCAGGTCCTTCCCCTGAGCAGTTCTAGGCATTGCTGTTACTGAAGACTTACCCTCTTCCTCACAATACCACAGTTTAGAGCTGCATCTGCTTGTTCATCCAAGAAAATACGTGCTTCCATGGATGCACTTAATTTGATTGGAACTCTAAAGCAGGAGATGAACTTTGAACTCAGATTCCAGTAAAAATTTAAATTGGAGAATACCTATGCCAAAATTGAGATTGCATAAAGAATTCTCACACTATGTGCAATTTAATAATTAAATAACTGTTTTTGCACAGGAACAAAACACCATTTGTAATAACTTCAGCCAAAATTTAAATTAAAAACATGGCCATCTGGAAATTAACAGTAATTAATTTTCCTTTTTCTATATTTAAGCGTTAAGTTTGGCTATAACTTTATAAAACTCCAGGCGTATTCCCTCCTGAAGAGATTCTCAGAACTGTCTACTTCAGGCATTATATCCTCTTGTATGGTTTCTATTTCTATTTCTGCTACACTCTGCTACAATGAGACATGAGCCTAATCCCCTCAAAGTTGTACTGCATGCCCAGCTGACTTCTAACGTTCACAATGGTCAGTTATGGAAGCATCTGGATTTAAAAGAAAATTCATGTTTAAGGACAATAGGTGAGGTAGAATTAATAAGATGATCAACTTCCAAAACAAAACCATATTAACCCAAATTATTTGAATTATTTAGCAGATGCTGAAAGTTGCTACCCATTCCCTAGCATTGTGTGCTTCAGCACATTCTCCTATCTGTGCTTCACATATCATGTCAGTGACACAATTTCCATATGAAAGGATAATTGAGTCCAGTTGGTCTAATTTCAGTTAACCTTGCTTAGAATAAACTGAAAAAGCTGGAATATATGCTGTGTCCTACAAGCCTGAAACAAGGTTGTCACCTGAAATGCAAGATACACTTTGAACTAAATAAAGTTGTTACAGTCTGGCAAATGCATTTTTGCCACCCTAGTCACCCTGAAAAAGTATCTATGTCAATCAATATCAATAGGCATATCTTCTCTAATGATGGGAACCTTTTTGTATTATTGAAAGCACATTTTGTAATGAGGCTTCAGCAACCTCTTCAAAACAACTAGATGGAAAGCTTATTAAGGTGCTTTTCTGACTTTCTTGTAATAGCAGATCTTGATATTCATACTTTTATATTAAAAACTGGCATGTTGGTATGTATTACAGGCAGTCATATTGGATTTTTAGATAGTACTGACTGCATCGTGCATGTGTTCTGCCCATCCCTCCTCAATGTAATTAATTGGAAAGAACTACTCATGAACCTTTACTAGGGCAGAATGTGCATTCTGTGTATAAGGCATGTGAGAGAAAATAAACTGATGGGCCTTGTAAACACTGTTCAACTTAGCAGGCCATAGCTGGCACAGTTTATCAGAAAAGACTATTAACTTGTCTAAAGCAAAATATTTCTCAGAGTTAAAGATTATCCAACTTCTTGCTTGTCATGGCTCACCAAGAAAAGACTGACTGCATTTCAGAGCATTCATGAAAAAATGTGTTTGGAAAAAAAAAAGGCTTTCTTTTACTCTAAACCTGATAACACCTTCTTTATACAGCTCCATTGTTAGGCAGTTTGGTGGAGTAAAAGGAAATCACTGTGTTTGGTAACCCATGGGAGAAGTTAGGAAAGAAGTTTGGTATACCAGAATTTTTATGCTCCTTTCAGTTTAAGTGATTAATTATTAATGTTACAAGAGCAAAGGTTGTCTGAACAGTCTCTAGTTACTTAGTGAAACAGAAATATTTCTAAAAGATACTAATGGAGTAACTGCACAGAGCTCTCACTTAATGAAGTCCAAAGTTGACTCTTCAATCAAGAGTTTTTCTTAGAAATTTCAGTTAACTGTGAATTAGCTAAATTTAATAATCATAACTGAAGGGTACCATTTTATGCTCAACTTGTGAATACTAGAAGTAATTAATAAGTTCTTTAAGTTCTTGCATTTGAGAACAGCAATATATAAATTGCTGTTCAAATACATCAATCATGAGCTGCATCTTCTGGTACAAAGCCAGTATTTTGGCAGGCAAATGTTACACAGCCAACAGGGAAGGATGAACCTATTTCTGGCCCTTAAAATCCGGACTCCTTTCAAATAATGAAGAATTATATATAAGGTCAAAGAGCATTTGAATATCCATGTCAGATATGTGTGTGTCATCCATTGATTTCATATGTAACTGGCCTCAAATCCTTAACTCCCAAAACTCAGCCCACCTGCAAAATCAGACACAGAAATCATATTCTAAGGGTCATGTGTTCTCAGCTTTGTAACTATGAAGTTGGGTGTTCTTAGTATGAGGAGACCTTTTCCTTTACTTACTGCACAGCAAGTCAGAACAGTCTTTGGGTAGCCACGTGTATTGATTTCATATGAAAAAGGGAAGGACCACTAAAGCTTGAAAGAGGTTAAACTACCTCTGAAACACATTTTCTTTCACACATTTGGTCTTTTCTGGTGTTTCTGCAAGCTTCAAGATTACAATAAAATTTACCATCGACCTACGATTTCTTACAAAAGTATTTCAATATATTTAACTACCTCATGTTACTATGTAAAAAATAAGATGGAGTTAAAATGGCAAAGAAAATTAATGTTCTAGTCTCATGTCTTTGGGTTTATTTTTAGATGGTTGAGATAGCTGTCTCGAGAAAGTAGATTTAAATAGACTTAATTTTTTCATGAATATAAATTTTACTTTCTTCTTTTTTTTAATTAGATTTGTAAAAATAGCTTTGAATTGAATTATGGTTGTATTTACTAGAACTTGTAGAATAAAGTTGTTTTAAAAGCCCACAGCAAAGCAACATTTAGAAACAGTGTGAACCAAATTTCTAAATCAGTTAATGTGATGACAAGGGTCATTGCTCAAAGTCACTTTAGTAATCTCATTAGAAGATGCTTTGAACATGAATAAAACACATTTCTAAATCCAAAGATGAAACGACTATTAAAAATGAAACTCATTTTTGAAAACTAAAAATCCGAGGTGTTAAAAAATCTGCAGACTTTCCTTTAAGCATTGCAGTGACATGACTGCATTTTCAAAAAACTTCAAAGGCTTTAAATACTTAAGAAACCTCAAAATAGAAAGGGCTGTAATCTCACTTAGCTACTGCAGAAGACTGAAATTATGTATTAGTCAGGGCTGCAAAGATTAATTTCTTTCAGTGGGTCTAATTTTAAATGGCAGTGCTTGACCCAGTCAGCTGATTCCTTTCTCTAGGAAACAAAAGGTGTGTAAGAAACCAAAACACTTTAGCATCTTACAGTGAGTCTATATATGTCTACACATTTACATTTTTACATGCTTTTCATGAGTACCAGACTAAGTCAGAGTGGTCTCATACGTAAGGAATTCCCCACACACCACATTAAAGACAGGTATTGGGGTAGGGTTTGTTTGGTTTTAATTAAAGGTATGTACTCCATATCCTCAGTTACACTGAAAAATAATTGGATCCTGAACCTAAATAGCAATAAAGTGAAGCATACACATCAAATGGAAGAAAAGATACATAACAAGAAAAGCCAGCAAGCAAGCAGATCAAATGGAAGAGCTGAATGAAAACTGAGCTTCTGTATCACCAGCTTCTTTAAAATAAATTGCACGTCTTTGTAATTCCAGTTTTACCATTAAATAGCCCACATTATGAGATCACCAAAAGAATCAAAACTAACATTTAACCCTTACTATCGATGATCTTACCATATCACAAATAGCAGAGAAAATACTCCATATTTTCTATGTCCTATTTTGTCATAAATATTATGGAGAGCTTTTACCCACACCTTCAATTTAAATGGAAGAAAATACTCAATCCACCCACCCAACCCCTGCTTGCTGGACACATATTGTTTCTGGAAAGTGAAAGAGATGCCCCAATGCTTCCTTTGCACTTCGGTGCTCAACAGAAAGGACAGTGTTTCAATAGTGCTGTAGTAAATATACACAGCTGAAGGTTCATAAAGTCCTTTCAGTCCCAAAACACATAAAGAAACAAAAAGGATTTTCCAGCCATCATTACTTTGCTTTCACCACTTACAGGGAAAAAAAGCCCCAAAACAACAGCATACATACATCATCCTGGTTTGTCCTGAGGCAAAAATACTCCCACCCACCTGTACTGAAAAAGAAAAGACTGAAATAAACGACTTGAGGGTTTTTTTGCTAAAAGAATATTCTACAGGCATACTAAAGCCTCTCTTTATCTAGCATTTTATTTCTAAACTAGTGTAAATCATTGCAACAGCAAATTTACAGGGTTGTCTCCTCTTTCAAAGGTCACAGCCATTTTCAAACATCAGACTTCAGACTGCAACATGATCTAGAGCAGCTTTAAATTGGAATTAAAGGGTATAAAAACATAAAAGAAAGGCTGTAACACACAATTTGGCTACTGTAGTTATAAGAGTAGTCACATGAATTAATCATATGACAAAGACTAAATTTTTCATGAGGCAAAAGGTATCTTTGTGAAGTTTACTGAGTCAGCATGAAAAAACCAAGCATTTACAGTCATAAATATAAAACCCCCACCTAAATTCAGAATTTAATTTTTTAAATTTTGATTTTCAAGAGAAATATGTAATGGTGACTGCTCTGGACAGAGCTGCTCATGGTCATCATCTGGAGGGGATCAGGTCTGTTGCTGCTGCTTTTACTCTGAACAGATGGTTGAAGAGAGATCAGTTTCCAAGTTTGAACAAAACCTGTTACTCTTCCCTGTATATAAACCGATTTCCAATTCTTCTCTAAGCAACATCAACATCGAAAAAATCTAGAGAAATATAAATGGTCTGCTTGATTTCAACTTCTATTTCAAGCACAGCATCTGCATGAGGTAAAATAAATTTTCAGAGGACGGAAGTACAGGTCCAAAATTCCAGGCTGCATTTAGCTGAACTCAGTTATTTTAAATTAAATTTGATAATGGTTTTACAATAAAAATGTTTTTCACTTTAAATTGTACATTTTTCTTAAAATTTATTTTTAAAGAAGAAAGAAAACAGCACTTACTGGAGCTGTGATACACAAAATACTTGAGACTGTTGTCAAGAGCTTTCTTCAAAGTGAAGTATTTCAATCAAAAGGAAAACACACCCCACGCCATTTAAACAGAACAAACCAGTAACACATTTTAACATTTCATCTGTATGATTCTAACTCTCCTTTGAGCTGTAAGACATTTCTTAAGGAAGAATGCAGAGCTTCAGTACTAGACTCCGACTTTCCTTCTTTTAGTCAATCAGCTGTGATGGTGTTAATAACTGGTTTGAATATTCACTCACACATGGATTGTTTTCAGGTTCTGGTTTGTTCAAGTTTCTTGTCTTTGTGGACTACAAGGAAAAGACAGAGCCTGAAAAACCTTCCTTAATAATAGAAAAGTTTTTTCCAACATGAGATTACTTATAATAGAATAACAAATTCCTCTCAAAACAAAAAAAACAACAAACAAACCCCCCCCCACACACACACAAAAAAAAGAAAATCAAAAACATTCCTAGTGAGTAAGAGTATGCATTTCCCTGGGAGGTAAGAATAGTACATTAAAAAAAAACCAAAACCAAAACCTGGACATACCAAATCCTCTAAAACATTATGTCTTTCACTTATTCAAATGAAACTGCACATCCTCCCCTAGTATACAACAGCCTATGGCAAAACTAGCTCAGTATAATCAGCAGCCATATGCATCACAGGTCCCAAAACTGGGTACAATTTGCAAGGTATCGGGCACACAAAATCTGCCCACTACAGCACTGAGTCAGCTGAGCAAGACACGAGCTCTGAGCTGCTCCAAGCTTTTGGGATCAAAGAGAGGCACATACACTGCCTTGGCCAGAGGCACCCACAGCACACCCAGCATTAATTCCCACTGCCAGTCCTAACCTCTGATTTGAGAGAACACAGGTATAATTCGGGATATGACCTTTCATAAATTTATGCTGTATGTATTCTGATGATCTTGCACTAATTTTAGAATACTGTATCAAGGTTTTGGGGGTAGAATTGTGTGCATCACTGAAGTGATCCTAGGAATTGAATACATAATACTATAAATATAATGCTTGCAGGAATTTATGAAGAGAGCACAAGCTTCTAATGCATTAAATGATTACAACAGATTAGAGGGGTGGGAGTAGGGAACAATTTGGCTTTTAGATGACAATTAGAAATAGTGAATAGTGCTAGTACAGAATCTTCACCATCACCCTCAACACCCTCTTGAACATATTCCAGTGTTCGAAAGAATAATTTGGTGTTTCATAAATTATCAGCAAAACAAGACATATCACAAGCTACTAACAAAGTACCAAATATGAAGTCCTCAATACCACTAAAGACTGGTTTTCTTCTGGAGCCTATAAGACTTATTTCCTTTTGCAAAACAACAGAAAAGGCAACATTTAATAAAAATATTACTGGAGGTGGGGTGTGTGCAACCCACAGTAAAATCTACTTAGCTTTAGAAGTGGTTAACGAGAGTAAGACAAACATTTAGCTACTTCCATTTGACAAAAGTGGTCTGGTTACTTCTACAGATAAACAATGGAAAGCTTTTTCTATACTTAAATATGTTCAAATTATTGAAAAAGCGTCAATAAATGCTGCTAAAAACTGTGTTTTCTTCGGGGATAAAAAATAATTTCTATAGCAACCTAGCAATTCTAAAGTAAACAGCATTGTTGAAAGCAACATGAAAGCTGGGAGAGAGGAATCCTGTGACACTACTTTTGAATCAGGTTTGTTCTGCCTCATGGGTCAAAAACAGTTTTGTATTTTGTCTTACCAGATTCTTGCTGACCCCTAGAAAAAGAAGTTGGCGTCATTTTAAAGACAGAAATTCTCTTATACGAAGCAAGCTCCTTGAATACACTTTGATAACTGGCACAGCAGTCTCAAAGACAGACATTTAAAAATCATCAGTATCAGTACACCACCAAGAATCCTCAGACATTTAGGACAAGACAGGAAACAAAGTGAAGAGCTTTACAAAGGGAGGCTTAAACAAAAGTCATCAAAAACCTCAAAGAAAATTCTCTGCAAAACCAACCTTAAGTCACACAGCTACAGAAGAGCATATTAGTATGTACTGCATTTTGCTACCACACATTTTGTGAATTGCATTGATTTAGGATTATGTTGCTCTGCTACAGGAAGACACAGGGTTACATATTGCACAAATTACACACATGGCCTCACATGTCAATGGGTAAATGACTGATGCTGCACACGTGTGTATTGGAACATACATAACCAAAAATCTAAGCCCCATCACAAAACCACTAGTTGACATACAGTGTATTACTGATAAGGAATGTCAGTTTCCATTCTCACAAATACTATGATCCCTGACTTCAGTTTTTAAACTACAAAAAATGCCTGGGCATTTCACCCTGGATTATCATGGTATGGTATTTGTTCAGTTAAGCCAATGCAGTTAGTTTCAGCAAAACAGACTGCTGTATTTGGACAAACCAGATACCTTCTTGTGAATATGACTGATGAAATTAGAATTATGACTCCATACTTTCCTTGAGACCATTCATTCTTGTTCCTCTGGCAGAAACTACCGTTGTCACTGCAGTGGCAATGGAATTAACCATGGAAATGGTCCTCATCCATGAAATCAAGATCAAAAGGCAAAAGACTACAACAACAGTGTGCCCATCTAAACAGTACCTTAGAGATAATCAGAAAGGCTCACACTGTTCCACCAGTTGTTTTAAATTAAAGCATGAGAATCACTTCATGCAACTTTGTGCAACTTTGCCTACATTATTTTCTTTTTCATGAGATCTTGCTCATTCTTAGTGTCCCATATGGAGCAGCAGGGACAAATGTGCTTAATTTTATCAAATAACAGAATAACGAACTGAAGAACAGGGAAAACATAAAAGGATCAGACTACTGCATCACACATCTAAATCAACCGTAAAGCCAAAGCATTCCTCCCATTCCAAATCCATCCTATCTCCAAGCTCTGCTGTGCTTCATTTTCTCACTCTAATTCTCATCTTTATCCAAACACAAGTCATTCTACATGGAAAAAAACGGGAAACCTTTTGCATAATTTTTGTCATGTAAAACACATTGGGTGGTTTTTACAAAGGAAAACCAATAAGGAGTTTTTTTAAAAGTTGTTCTAAAGCTAGCAACCTGTTAAAAAAACCTAAAAGAATATTTTTGAAACAGTTGGCACCATCTGTTTAATAAAAAAAAAAGGAAAAAAATTACTGTAGTTAGCATAAGCACTGCTTAACTTAGCAGACCAGCAAGTAAGTGAAAACCCCATCAATTTCTATTTAAACAAAACATGAATTATCTGGATTTTGCCAGAGACAGACTGCAACACAGTAATGTGAAACTACTTTTGATAGCATTCTTTAATGCATATTTCTTTATTTCTCAGCATCTCATAGGTACTCAAAAAACACTTAACCACAAACCACATTTAATTCCCAAACTCTGTGGTGAAAGCCAAGTAAACACATTACAAACTGGGCATCTGCTTACCCAAGACCAACACATGGCATTTAAAATTTGGCCAGCTCCATTACTAACATACCCAAACAGATGTCAAAAGAAGTAATCCAAAGACTTCTTAGGCAACAGGAATGAATTGCCCTTATTCAGGGGCAAAGCATTAGAAATCACCTCATGCATGATACAAACATAAAAACATTGTGCTAACCTTAGTTAGTAAAAGGAAATGTTAAGGCAACAATACAGATGCTCAGAACTAGAAATAGGAACCTCATACACATTGTCAGCTGTTATCAGCTTCTCTTGTCCAAGTGCACAATACACACTCCCAGTGACAAAAGAGCTGGGTGCCACCACTCCCTCTTCTCTCGGCAACCTAAATGTTGAACTCACTGGCAACCAACGCATCCTGTGCTTGATCTATTGGATGAGTTTGGCTTTGCTATTAAAACGACCAAAATTCAAACACTGACAAAGCCAGAATGGTCTCCCAAACACATGCTCTCATTCTCTTCTGTGATGTCAGGCAAGATTCAGTAAGGGTAACAAAAACCTAGAATATCTGGGAAAACAGGAAAACCTGGATAATACAGATAGCATAGATGTGCTTGAGAAATATGTTGCAGACACATCTGTGTTGATCTGCCATCCCCCAAGGTCCAAAATGCCACTGTTGACACTGCACTGAAATAAGCCTTGTGTAACTCACCATGTTGGAGATCCAGGTCAGCATATTTCACACACAAACACTTGTGTCCATCAGGTCCAGCACTGAATCTGAGGTAACGTGCCTAAGCAGACCTGTGGTGACACCATCCTGCTCAGCATGCCAAATCCAGGAAAACCTCAGTGCTGCAGGAATGTTTCTGGACTCTGACTAGTCCTGATGATAGCTTACATACCACTGCACCTAAGCTAATCAACCATACTAACTAATAAATTAGCTAATAAGGCTTGCTGGAATGGACTGCACATCTATGGCCTGACTTGCTCACTAAACTAACCAGATAAAGCCCTCAGGGGGGCTCGTGGGTGGTGGTGGAGGTCACTAGACTGTAAGCAACATTTTAATCTTTCAGATTTCATGCTTGATCAGATTAACCATGGCTAATGGTTCCTGCAGCCTTTTCTTCCTATCCCTAAGAATATCAGAGTGCTCCTAATAGAAGGCGACTACAGGGAATTCATATATTGCACCAGCACAGTAAACATTCCCAAATTTAATAAATTAAACCCATAAGTAGATACTGGAAATCTGTACTGATTCGCTCAGGACTGCAGGGGACGTTGCATCATTTGGATATAACTATGAAGACAGAAAAAAACATGCTGTGAAACAGCCCCAGCACAAAAGTTAACTGACTATGCTGACCCATGGCATCAACTACTGATGTTGTCTGCTCCAAACCTCTAAGTCAACACTTACCAAAGCAAACAGACAAAAAAACTGAACTTTGTTATGAGTCCAGGCACTGCCCAATGGTCTGACTCTGCATGCACAGAGGAGTAATGGAAAAGGCTATCCATCAAAAGGAAACTGAAGCCTCTGTGGAGGTGATGGCATATGTTCAGAAAGAGCAGCACTCAATTTTACCACTGGTGGAGCACATTAAAGTAGGTGGGAGAAGCCTTGAAGGTCAGGCTTTATTAACATGTGAACAGAGATTAGCCTCTGCATCATCCCAATTCCATTCCAACAATCCATTTTTCTTGTTTTGAGATTGCTAGCACACAAAACCCAACTAATTTTCTCCTCTATAATTTCATTTGTCCTTTTTTGGGGGAATATATTTTCCATTTGAAAGACTCATATTCAAAATGTCATAGAATTTACACGCTAGCAGTGCAACATGGAAGAGAAGATATCTAGAGAAATGAAGGGAGAAAACATTTGAATTCATGAGCACTTGACAGCTGAGTAAGTCATGTTACTGAATTTTGCACGAAGCATAATTTCAAATCTCTCCTTTCATTTCACTGTATTTTTAAAGAAATGTTTGATAATGTATCAAAACAGCTTAAAATAAAACAGCAAAAAGATACTTAAATTTTTGGTCTAAAGGAACTTCTAATTAAAAACAGCAGTGGAGACATTTTATTGTGGTACCCATGTCAATGATTCCACAAGAATTTTGAAAAATAAGTACTCTTTATAAAAGAAAAGACCAAAAAGCAGTGAAAAAGTTATAATACACATTCAAACTTAACCTTTTGCTTCCCAGTAATAATATTCTATCTTCTATGCAGATGCTGCCTATATGGGATCACAGTAAATCAAGTGCATTTGACCTACCAAGCTTAACATGACTGTAAGTGAATCTCACAGCCAGGAATGCAGGACGTATGATGCTGCAGCCCTGATTGATAACCAAGAAGTCAGTTATAAATAAATCTGGAACAGTTGGGATTGACTGTTGTTTAGCACTTTCAGACAGACGTTCAGGGCAACTGGCAGGGGCTTTGAAAGCTGCTTCCTATATTAGAATCATGGCAAAAATAGACATGAGGCTGCATTCCCTTGTCTTCTGCTAAAATAGATCTTACTCAAAAACATTTTTACAAGTTTGACAAGGCATAACTAGCCCACAGTCAGATACAAAATCAAAATTGGAAGTCCCATGTTGATCTACCATGAATAGCTGCTTATTGAACTATTAAGAGCAAAAAAAAAACAAAAAAAAGGAAAACAAGTGGAGAATACTAAGAGATATTAATGACGAGGAGAAGCTGGCATTGCTGCCTTTTTTTTTAAAACATATAAAAGGTACAATAAGAATTCACTAACCAAAAAGACCCTAGAGACCTTTAAAAAGAACATAAAAAGGGAAAATCATATATTTTACTAACTGTTCATAGGAATATATGGGGAGGATTGAGGTTTGGGGTGTTTTGTTGCTGGTTTTGGTGTTGTTTGTTTTGTTTTAGATTCAGGAACAGATGTTGCATAATAACTACTGCCAGCAAGGCTGAGTGGTGAGAATGGAACAGGAAAGGGGAAGCATGTATGGGTTTCTGTTCTGTTTTTAAGTGTCCCAAATACTGTTCACAGTGCAAGCGTTTGTCATTTGCCTCCAGCAATTAAGCTTCCAAATAAATTAAGTTGGGTTTTATTTGTGTGTTTTTACAGTCAAAATGTATTTATCAAAACATTGTAGGATTAGCTGGTTCACTGACTGAATAGCCTATTGTTCTGCCAAAATAATCAGGGAGCTTAATGAGCAATTAACAGCTTTCAGGGTCAGTGAGAACAGAAAGTCTTAACATATAGGTAAGAAATTTTGTGTATAACTTCCTGCTACTGTTTCAGATCATGAGTGAACTCAAATGTGCAAGAGTTCACTTGTGATTGAGACTAGAATGTATAATACAAAACCATAGGAGAGAGTAGGGTACAGCAAGAGCAGTTTGATTTAGCCAAGTAACTCTCTCAAACAGGTTTCCCAATAAACTGTTCTTTCTCAACCAAAACAGGTCTGCATAATGTTTTGCTGACAGATATGTGATTGCCCTCCTGCACACACTCTAAATCACCCTGAACCACAGCAGCTCCAACCTCAAATCTGTGTCCATGGTGCCTGATTCCAGCCTGCCCTCTCCCAGCAGAGCTGGGGGTTCAGTGCCCAGTGAGCCCCGAGGCAGAGCTTGTGGTTCTGAGCAGGATCACAGCTTCCTGGGTCACAACACACACAATGTGCACTCGTGCTTCTCTACAAAACACTGCCTACCCAATCCAACAGCGACTTCCAGCTATTCCATAGTATTCCAGCTATGATTTTTGCAATGTGCAAACCGTGCCAGAATCAGCACTAGGAAATTTCTGCAACTTGCATTCTACCTAATCCTAGTACAAATTAAGGTATAATTCAAGGATTTAAAACGTGCTGAAGAAGTACACACAGAGGACACATTTCAGTAACCAAACTGTGATTTTTTTTCCATCATGGCAATGGCTGAAAATATGCCTGCTGAAAGATAGAAAATTCACCATAAAGAGTCAAATCTCTGCTTTGTAATGGATTGCCACAGTGCAGATGTAATTTCCTTTTACCAAACAGCCTGCATAAATGTATTTTAAACTAATTACCTTTAGGTGGAAAATATGACTTGCTTTCAGCTTTGTGAGGCCAGTCCACCACAAGAGGTCCAAACCTACGAAAGCTGGCAGTGATCTCATCTACAAAAGACAAATGAGGCACCTTAGAGAGAATGTGAAGACTGACAGCAGCAAGGTAAAATGTCTTACTTAAAACAAAACAAAACTTACTGTTTTCTACACTAATTAAGAACAATTAAAACTGCAATAATGTCCATATTCTTTCACCTCTACACTATACGTGGATGCTTAAAAAAGTTAAATTTTACATTCCACTAATGGAAGTTTGCAGCAGGATTAAATGCACACATGATCTATCCGAACTGAATATGCTTCAGCTGCGTCTATGTCTAATTATAGCCACAAAGCAGGGTCAGATGCAGCCACATGGGACTGACGGAGGAGCTACATGTCAGCAGGGCTGCTCCTTTAGCATGCCCTAGAAAGCAGCAGCAGGTCACTCGACCCTGAGGGATTTCACCTTCCTCAGTCCCCTTGGGAAATCTGCCTTAAATTACCAAGTTATTTCTTCCCACTTTAATCATCAGTTTAGAAACACCATGGAACACACATCACGAACTATCCTATAGGACAATTTTGGTTTACGTGCTTCAGACAAAAGTATTTAAAGTTATTTTTTAAAAGAATCTTCTTTTTTTTTACAATGCCTTTTTAAATTTACTTTAAAAAAAGAATTAGTTTAAAATTGTGTCTAATATGATGCTAGATAGATCAGAGCAACAAGTCATCTAGGGAAAAGAGGTTTTCCAATTTTCAGATTGCTGTTTGAGATGTGTTCAGTTTCCCTGACCCTGTGAGTTGCATGCTGGATTTTTCAAGCAACTAGAATCACAAAACACATATTGTATACCTGAGGAGCAGAAGAAAAAAGGGTTACTGAAGAAGACCTCTCATGAAAGAGGGTGACAGCTCCCAGGTGGCCATGTTACCTCCTCAGGTAACACAGGGTGGGCATATGTTTTGATTCTGAGTGACCCAGCAATGTCAATATCAGTTGTACCTGTTGGTCTGCTTCTTCTTACAGCTGAAGACTTGAATTACCCAGCAGACCCTCCACCCTGCAACTCATGATATGACATGGGATCCACATTTAAGCTGTTTGCAAATCACAGATTGGCAACTCATGGTGTTTCTTTATTAAAACTGTACATGGTTTGGGCTTCAATTTAGTACATCACATTCAAAGAGATCCCTCTCTTTTTCCCTGTCAAATTCCCTATGTAGGCCCATTGAAGCTAGACAGTGGTGGATTCCAGCTATAATATGAAAAACACATCAAAAACTGTCATGATTTTGGTTTGGGAGTAAGTGTTTGAAGGCTTTGTGGGGGCACACACAAGTAGGGCAGATACTGACTGAGAAAAACCCTGATCACCTCTACTACACTGATTATTATTTTGTAACCATATTATTACCCTACATTTGTCATTTGAACCTTGCATAGATGCTGGGTATAAGAGCTGATGAATTAAATGTATTTTGGTCAAGACTGTATTAACAAAGTCCTTACAGTCAACCACAACCAAGAATAGGAAAAGACTAGGGAGGAGAGACAGTATCCACTAAGTTCCCTTTTTCAGCTTTCCCACTTTACAGCTGTGGGAAGACGTGCAGATCAGAAGACCTGCTATACAGCCAGTTCTCTCTCCTTCTCTTCTGATCTACAGTACAAAAAAATGTCAAGTAAATTCTCAGGTGTAGCAGTGGATGGTAGTGTGTGTTTGTTTTCAATAATGCCACGAGCACTATGAGCGACACACCTGGGAAAATACATTTGGGTTTAGGAAAATCTGACCTTTTTTATAGTAATCATACGAAAGCCAATTCCCACATCTCACCAATATAACTTATTCACAGTACCTTCATCAATGTCAGGAGGAAGACCTCCAACAAACACCTTTCTAGAATAGCGTTCCACTCTTTCACCGTTCTGGCAGCGTGTTGGAGAGCTGAGACCCGACGACAAGGACTGATCCCCATGGCTGTCATCCAGGAAGCCATCTTCAAAGGGAAAGAGTGAGGACCGACCTGGAACACATTTGTAGTATCTATAGTTAATGCTATTTCCTGGAGAATTAAATATTCTAGTAAAAACCAGGAGCTTTTCCTTCTACTGTTTTACTTTAACAGAATTTGCATTAAAGGGTCCAACTAAGTGGTCCAGTTGTCCAAATGATGTTCGTTAGCATTGTTTCTGTTTCTCCAGAGGTGTGTTACAAGACAATAAACCTAATTTAGCTTTAAAACAAACCTTAGCAAACAGCTAGCAAAACAACAGGTTATGTGATGAAGTTCTGTGTCATAGCCGTAGAAAGAACCTTTGCAACATTTGCATTTCACATCAATCCTTAGAGATTTAAACCTTCCCTAACAGATCTTGAAGGAATGATCTTAAGCCATTGCACACTTCAGAGTGCTTTAGAGGGTCCTAACAACAAGGGCTGCAGCACTTCCACCTCGAGGGAACAGAGGCCCACACTGAGTAGGGGGGCAAACAGCAAAATAAACACGAAAAAGCTTTGGATTGTGGATATTAAACACATAGTGAAGAAACTCAGCTAACAAGAAAAAAACCTTGTTAAATAAACCATGAAGAACCTACACTTGAAGAAAAAAGTTGTTAGCTAGAACAACTGTCAGACTGTTTATTACTCAGTGTTAAAACATCCTTTCAGTAATGATGGAGCAAAATCAACCTAAGTGGCTGCTACTCAGTTTGTTAACGAATAGTGAAGAATTTATTTATAATCGTCCAATGGATTTAATTTGTTGCTATTACTACCAAAGTATACATTATCTTAAGAATAGATTTATTAACAAAGAAGATAAAAAAAATTCACTCTGCATATAAGAAACAGTGTAGAACATGCCAACTTCAGAATTTAGTAATTCACTATACCTGAGTTGAAAATCAAGTCCTGCAATACAGAGAGATGGGAACACCACCTCAACTCTGAAAAGGCTAATTGTCCATTCATTTCATGGAGGATTGTTGCTAGGGATGGAATTATAATTAATTGATACAAACAGTTTATAGGGGGGTTGATTACAAATATAAATAACAGGGCACATAATAAAATTCAAAGGTAAGGGATTACATGAAAGTGACTTCTAGCAAAACCTAAGGATTAATACCATACTGGTATTAACAGCACAGGGAAGTACAGGAAATAAAAATGGCCAAGGAGGAAAATCAAGACAGAAGGGCACTAGTCAGAAACACACATACTGAAAATATCAGTAAAAGTCTCCAGCAGTAAAGGACAGATTACAGAAAGAAGCAGGAATGCTATATATGGAAAACAAGCTAACAAATGAAAACCAGGAAAGATGTTCTGACTGACACAGAACACCAGCCTGATTTTTTTATGAACACCAGGCACTAGAACATTCTTGGTTAGAAAGAATATATTGAATGTTAAACATTGACAGAGATCACAAACACAAAAATCCATTGAAGCAAAAATTCTAATGCACTTCCACACATCAACATAAAAATCAGGGTAAATGCCACAATCAGAGGAGGATTTAGAGATGCTACTCTTCAAAGTCTTGTTTTCAGAAAAGGTGGGTTTAGAGCATGAAACAGGAAAGACTACCGATGAATATCCTATTAATGGACAAAAACACATCATGCACATTCATAAACATATGCATTTCAAAATAAAAGAGAACACATGCACGAGACAAAAAAATAGGAACATGATAACTGTGTAAAAATATCAAACCAGAAAACCCATTGAAAAGTAAGAAATTTGAAAATATCTGTGAGAGACTGACATTACCAAGGAGCTAAATAATCGTTTAATTCCTGCCCACCAACCTACCTTCTTGTAAAAAATGAAACAAACAAGAAACATGAGGTATTAGTGGAAGGGGACATATCAAATTAATAGGTACTAGAACAAGGTGTTCAACTAAAACACAGTTCTGCAGAGGAGACAGTGCTGAGTTCTGAAGGAAATAATAAAAATTCACAGAAGCTTAGAAAGCAAGGCATCACCTCTTATGCCAGATGCTTGACAGTCTATAAGTACTGTACTCACCTTACATAAATGCAAATGTTGTTCTAAAACTTCATAGTTAAGTACAGAGTTAAATTTATGGAAAGCATACAGACAAGGGAATAGGGAATGACTGTTCACTGTCTCATCCATAAGGGAAACAATAAAGTGCATTGAACAGCATCAGTACATGGCAAGGCTGAAAGCAAGGCAAACTCTGGAATCCCTTGCCACAGGCTTTTTGAGATCTTAAAAAGTTTATGTAGGCTTAGAAAAGGGAATGAGCAAGAACAGGAGAAAAACACATTCTAAAGCAATAAACACTGAGACATCACCTCAAGAAACCCCCTGGGGAAAGTTTCTGGGAAAACATTATGGAAAAGCATCACTAAATGCACTGTTTTTTAAATATACTCCTGTACCCCTCCCTGGGCATCTCTGAGTTGTCAGTGTAACAAAATAGTTTGGGCTGAGTTCCCATAGCTGTGCTTACATCTGTAGCTGAAAAACTGGTTGTAAAAGTTAAAAACAAGGTACCATGAACATGACTCAACAGCTCTAAACGTAATATCTACAAAGAAATGCTCACCTCTTTACTCAAAGAAAATAAAGGATCAAGTAGAGAACTGGTATGTTTATGGCAAGCCCCAGGAAATGTCTGACAAAACTCCTCACTGAAGACACTTAGTCACAGTGACAGAATTAAACACTAATTGAAATATCCAAGTACAACAAACATGAAATGAGTCCCTGCACAGACCTGCCTCTGGTTACTCTGGATATTATCACAATGCAAATGGTGAAAACAATAATAGGGACATATGAGAATACTTGATAACCAACACATCCTTTTTTAACAGACTACTGTAGAATTTCATGCTTCTTAATGTTAAAAAAAGCTCAAAAACAACACTATAAAAGTCAAGGTAATGACAAAACATGAACATCACAGACTTTAATATTGCATGAATGAGTGTTAATGACAAGACACATGTACAGATCTACTTGTTAGTATAGAAAAGCCCACATTTTACACAGGTAGCAAGTCTTATGTAGTGAAACGTGCTTTTTGCTTGAGTGGAAAAAAAAATTCTGAAAGTCCAAGACATTCAGAACTTGTTTGCCCTGTTTTGTCAATACCATGATTTATATAAAACAGCCTACACGACATTCATGACAATTACTGCCACATTATTATATTTGGTTTCTGCAAGTAAATGTGAGTTGCAAGTAGTTTGTAGTGTCCTACTGATTCTTACTTCCTTTCCTACTTTGGTGCCATTTGATCAATCTCGAAATACACGCCAAAATGTTAAAATGAAATTAAACAGTGTTGACATACACAGAGAGTATACAATATTATATACTCCACATGCTTCCCAATTTGTTTCAGTACCATGAGAGCACTGCAAAAGTATTAGGATGCTTTCAACATCTGTTAACAGTAGCCTGATCTCTGGAAGTGGGGAAAATAGGAAGTTTGTGAGGAAAACTCGAATCTTTTGATTTTGCTTTAGCTATGAAAAAAACCAATAAAACCAGTCAGCTTTGAAAAAAATCACCTTGAATACTTCATTATAAACTGTGTTAGTGCAACCTGTACAGCCTACTACTTCAATCCACACATATTGGCAAATTACAGGTTCCTTTGGACACTATTGGCCTGTGTGATGGCTATTTCTGTCTCCAAGCTTCTTCACAAATGTGATGCAAAGTCTACATTTTGAAAAGGAAGAAATGTCACCTGCATAGCTGTCAGAGAACTTCAGGGGAAAGAAGATTAAATTAATGCTAAAGTACCCCAAGCAGATGGCACTGCCTAACTCTAATTGTTAAAAACTGAAATTTTCACTGTTTTTTTCTCAATAAAAACCAGTCTGTGTAAGATACATAACAGTACAAAAACGTGAGCTGCATCAGGGCTTTCTTGGTAGTCAGCAAACTTGCTATTGTCCTTGTTCATTAATCTCTCAGAATAGACTGATATGCGGCAGTGTACATTTGTAAAATGCTTTCAGTTTGCTTGTATTTTTCAAGGGTTTTCTATGACGAAATACAGTTAAAACGTGCTCAAATATTTTATCTTTTTTTAGTTATTATCAATAGTCACTGTTGAGGAAAGTTATTTGTATTGGTATTCACACATGTTCTACCTGAGGCAATTCAATGTAATAAGTGTAGTACTCAGTGAAAGCTGTTTCATCAAAAAAAGTAATTTTGAAATGCTCAATGCAGTAGTTAAACACTGAACTTCTACAAAAAAAACCAAACACCAAACATCCAACACGCAAAAGTCTTTTTTTTTGAATGCTATGCATTTCAAATCACAAATACATCTCATGAAAGAGTTTTTCCATCCAGTCATCCTCCAGTTCACCAGTAATAGCAACACACTTGAAGTTATCACATCATTGCTTTAGGATGCTATTAAAAGGGAGCTGTTCTGAAAATGAAGAATATGAGATTGATTTACATGAAGCAACTGATCAATGAAATAATGTTAAAATCGGTAACATCTTATCATCTTANTCAGGCATATCAGACAGTACTGTAAAATAATAATTTAGGATTATGGTTTTAAGAGGCAATAAACATCATCAACAGTAATCCCAATTAAAAGAATTAATTTTGCATTTTATTAATTAGTTGTGGAGAACATATTTTCTGATTATGTTTCAATTTAAATAATTAACCATCTGTAAATACTAAAATCCTACCAAAACCACATGAACTCAATAGCCAGTATGTTTAGATGAATAAAACCAGATTGACAAAATGCCTTTATAACTTTATAACCAAAATTAACACAGCCTTTCAATGAAACATCCATCAACAGCAAAATCCACAATGTTGGACACGTGTAGAAGCATATTTTGTGATGTAATGAGAAAA
>WEIV01025765.1:24731-54854 GCA_013390005.1 Calyptomena viridis
AGCTCACCAGAAGCTTATTCCTGGTCCTGTTCTCCAGCTCTCATTGAAGACACAGGCCAAGGGACATAGTCAAAATAATTATACTGAACAAGTTTATCTGGATGTGCTTAGGCATTAACGAGTGTGGACACAAGTTCCTGTTGTTTAAGAGGTGAAAGGGAGAACAAGAAAAATAGCTTATTGCCTTGTGCTCCCCCATTTTGCAAGCTTACATTATCATTAAGAAGTCAATGATGTTTGTGGTAGTAATTCCGTGATCTCGCTTCCACTATAAGATCTTGTTAGAAANATGTGTATATATTTGTATATCAATATTTATATATATACCAATATGAAGACTAGTTTACTAACAAGGGAGTAATATAAATTACATTATTTTTAGAAAATGCTAGATGTTTGAAGACTTACATGTTTCAAGTCTTAACTTGCTTATCCTTAAATTGTATATAATTGAAGCTTAGTACCTCCTGTCCTCATTTAGAAAATATCTAGAAATTTGGTTTGAAAAAAGTGTCAATCAACACTGATGCTCTCTTTTCCATAGTCTAAAGAGCATTTCTGCTGACAACACAGTCATGTAAGCTGCAATTCCTGCTCATTTCTTTCTGAGCCAACAGTATCCAGACTGAAGCAATAGCAGCTGCGTATCTTCCCTGGCACAGAATGATTTAGGGTGGAGAGCAGATTCTTTCCTCTTCAAATCACTTCAGAAAATTCTTGGCAGGAAGCCAGCTGATTTGTTTTGTTCAACTAAGGAGGCTTGATTTATCAGTATAGAAAAAGTATTCATGCACTGTGCTGAATTGTATTAATTCAGTTTGTGTTCCAGACCAGTTGACTTTGTTATTCTGTTCCCAACATTTTTTTAATTCAACTACCAAAAAAAAATAGAAAAATCTGAAAATTTGTGACAATGTAGCTCTATTTCTTTCTCCATTGGAGTTTTTGAAATAGTTCGTGATACAGTTTGTGATACAGGTATAAACTGGAAAGCATTGGTCACAGATTAGACTTGGAAATACAAATTAAGAAGTCCAGCATAAAAGCAGTACAAGAGAGCAACTACATGTGCCAAAATGAAACTGAAATCCACAAATATTCTGTTTCNAGTCAAAATATGGCCTGTTTCAAAGATAAAAGGGCAAATTATTTGAATGGAGTAGGAAGACAGCATGTTGATATGGTTTTGAAAATCCTTCCTTTTTCTTCAGCAGAATTAATCTTGTCCTGCTACAACCTGGCTTGAACTGTTCACTCTATTTTTAGTTACTGATCTTAGCCAGGTCCTCAAATAGCTCAGAGTTGGTGTTGTTTGTGTCTGATGGAAATCTGATACAGACCTGGTTGGTATTTTCATTCATGTTTCATAATCTTTCCCAGTGCATACATAAAGACGTATTTGACATCTTTGGTGTGCTGGGAGGAGATATTTGTGTTGCTGTGGAGTAGATCAGAGCCGCATTGTTTGACACTTACAGTGCTCCTCAGGTGACCAGAACAGAATACATGAAAACATTTCAGTGAAATTGGAATTACTTGTGGTCCTGTGCAGGGCCAAGAGTTGGACTCGATGTTCCTTGTGAGTGCCTTCCAACTCAACATATTCTGTGATTTACATTTAGTTACAGAGAGGTGTCACAGTAGCATAGGGTCACAAAGCTCCCTCTTGAGATTTCTTAAGGGGAATCTCAGACTTTCTCTCTTATTTGTGTATTAACTCCTTCATACGATCTTGTATGCCACAAAAAAGACAAAAAATGTGAAATAGTAGTGATTAATTGGCTCTTTGAGAAATCTATTAATTCAAAAATAAGCCATTAAAGAATTTTTCAAATGTCATTGATACAAAGCTTGTTTCCACAAAAGAGAATGAATACACATGTAAGACTTTGCAGGAGGTTTTTAATGATCAATTAAATTAAAATAGGCAGAGTGGGGAACAAATCTACAAACACAGTTGTGAATAATACCATGAATATTTCCTTATGAAATACTCATATCTCTAATTACTTTTTTCTTACATTGATATATATATATAAGCAGGTTTATTAATACGATTTAAAACATCTGATAAGAGGTAACTTTTGAAAAATTATTTTTCTTATTTTCTATGAAATGATGCGTCTTTTCAGCCACTATAAATTCTCAGATTTAGAAAATTGGAATGTAGTTGTTAATTTTGGTTCTGTGTCTCTGAGAGATGCATTCAGCAATCCATACAATATTCCTGCATTCTTGTTCCTTTAACTTCACATAGGCATAAAATACTCCAAAATGAAACTGGTTGTTGAATGCAAGCACATTCAGCTTTACCTGCAGAAAAGATGAAACAAATGTTATGGTAAAATATCATAGAAAGAAAGTGTGATTTTTATATGGTAGCTTTTCTGATCAAGATTTCTGTGTAACTTTGCATTCTCTTGAGTATAAGTGTGATTGAAATGTCATCTGTGGATTAATTTTGGTAATAGACTACAGCAACATCACAGGAAATAAAGGACAATGGTGAAATACCTTTTTCAGTAGACTACTCAAAACAGATTTCATTAAGTGGTTTGTATGAGATGGCTTTTGGATAGGCTATCAACTTTGACAGCCCTATAACTGGTCTTCAGAAGACTGTTCCAGGATTAATTTTATTTCAGAAGTTAAACCCTTCTATTTTGATTCAGCCAAGCGTCAAGAGCTGTAGAAAATCTTTGTTCTTGAATACAAAGTTGAATGATGCAGTACGGTAGAATCAAAAGCCTAGTACCTCATTCTTGTTTTAAATATTGTTCCAGATGAACAACATTCATTTTCATACTTTAGGGCTAGAATCTCTTACCTCATGTTCAAAAAATGCATCTTCCAATGTCTTTTCTCCAGTGCCACTCCCTACACCTTCAAACACGGCCTTGTATTCCTAAAAGCATAGACAACCACTCCATGGAAATAAGGTACTTTTGCATTCTGTGCAGCACAGATACCTTATATTACTTCATGAATTAATCTACATTAAGTAATCTTTATGTATAGAAGAACTCATGTATAGATTACAGTTCTATATAAATCAAAAGTTAAAAGCTTATAGTCAGCAAAAGAAAGAAAAACCACATTTGTTCTATTTCTTACCATCATTTCCTACAATTTAAATTTACTGAAGGCACTAAAAGAGACTTATTGTAGAACGACACATGAACTTTCACTCCTTTGGACAGAGGGCACTGAATTTCTTGTACAAATAGCATCCATCAGAGCAAGAGCTGTAAATGGAGCCGAAATGCTGAACTCTGATCCTCACATGGCTGCTCATTTTATTTCTGGTAGTCAGCTGGATTTGCTTTACCTGCATTAATATTGTTCCCAAATCCCTTAGCATGATATGTCATCCTGGAATATCCTGTGCAGATATATTTGTCTTGATTTCTTACATGCTACATTTCTGTGTAATTTCCCTCTCTTTGTGTTTGGTTTGTTTTTCCCATAAAGTGAGTGCAGTTTAGATCTCTTACAGTGGTTCTCAAGTTCATCTAAATATCCCATCCTCAAATGAATGCTCCTACCACTGACATGGTAACTCATGATTCAAATGTTCTGGCTATGCACAAGAGCAGATGTACAGCTCCAGCTTTGTGGAATTTTTTGTGGAAAAAGCAATAGACCAGACAAAATTTTATTTTGTATACCTATTTGGAGTAGCATAAATATTATAGATAGACAGAGGACAACAGTTAATTCATAGATCAAGTGTTGCAAGTTGATAAATCTTTAATAACAGCACTATTTGCATCAATGTTAACAACATCTACTTCTTTGAATCAATTAGTGAATTAGAGAAAACTAGAAAGGAATTTTTATGATACTCTAGCAATAAATCAGGTTTGCACATTAAGTGTTTGGTCAGTTCATTTTAAAATTACTTATGCCTATGTTCCAAAATCTTGCAGGCAGAAGCTGTGAAGTGAAACTCAGTTTGGGGAGGGTTAACGGAGTAGGAAGACTTTTGTTTACTAAGACGTGATTTAGTCTTATTTAAACACAGTTGTAAGAGTATCTTTGTATTTCACTAAGGTAATAATATGTTTTATGTCTTCATATCAAAGGCCTTTTATTCCATAGGCATCTTTATGGGAACTTTAGTATCTTTGCTAATTTTTTTCCCTCTCAAAAATGCTTTTAACCCACATGAATACTCTATAAAATATTGCTGACATCAATAGATGCTAAGTATTGGTGTTTTGGCTTTTTGTTTTAATAAATTAATTTACATACTGCATAGTATTCTGCCACACACTTCACTTGCTCGTAGTCATCTGCATTGGCCAACAGGTGTAAGCCTTCAGGATAAAGTTTTCCACAGGTTGGATACAGCTTCTCTCGGTCATCTTTACTCAGCTCAGTGCCAAATGAATTAATGGTAATGATAAAGGCACGTCTGTCTGCCTCAAACTTAACATGCAAAACAAAGAATAAAGAGGTGTTGTCAGACACATCATTCTAAATTAAGATGGGGATATTTTGCATTTTTTTAGTAAGCAAATCTATGGAAATAGAAAAAAAAAAGGGATTGGAAACATACCTTATTTTAGAAATTGTAAAGCCTTCTTTGCAAATATGAGTTAAAATTTAACTAGAAAATTAAACAGGTTATTTCAACCACATCTTTTATTCTGTGATTTTTTGTGCTAAAAATATCTCTTCTGCTTCCTCATTTGCCTCCTTAGTTACCCAGATGTTGACAACAAAAGATTTCCTCACACCCTCACATTTTAAGAGCATGAAATAATGCTCTTATAAATAATAACAATACAGGAAAGGACCAAGAATCAATAGTACTGTTCTGGAGGTACCTCAAAGTCCTGTTAACAGTAAAGGTTGAATGAAAATCCTGACAAAAAATAGTTTCTGAATGCACATATTTAAAATTATAATTAAATAAGGTTGAACAGGCTGTTTACTTGACAAGTTAAAGTTTTAAGGGTTTCGAAAAACAGTTAATTTTTAATACATAGAATTAAAGGCTGCATTTCTTCTGCCAGGTTTAGATGCTGTGATATCTGTATTTTCTCTGAAGCAGTAGATTGAAAGTCCTTCCAATGTCTAGATCTCAGGTTGTCGTTTTGTAAAAGGCAAAATTTTACTTGCCATTCTGAGAGTATGAATTAAAAATGCCATAGTAAATAAAGATAAACTTAATTCTCTCTAATTTTTTCTTCTGTCTTGAGATCTAAATTGACTGTGGTTTTGTTTCTTTCCCCTATTGTTTACTTTAATGTTGTAAGAACAGCTTAGCCCTTGCTCAGGGATTATGTAGGGAAAATCTTCCAAGTGAAGTATATACAGTATATGCACATTTTAGGCAGCTTACAAAATTTCTTATGCTGTGAAGTTTGAACTGTTTTAAGCAGAAACGTACTCTGTTAAATAATAAGGCTGCAGTTGCAACACTGTACCACTTTAGCCATTACACATATATTCACAAATCTACTCCTGTGCATTGGAGCACACAATAACAGGAACCAGCCACCGTCTGGCACTGACTTTGGGGTAAGGAAAATGAATAAACAATAGAGAAGAAAATAAATGTGCTAGAAAAGATTTCTAGCTAATGAGTAACAGGACCAAATTTCACTTGCCTTATTAATACGAAGAGGCACATCAGACCTAGTGAATTTTTTTTGAAGGACAAGTGCTTTCTTTTTTTTTAACTTGCTAAAATCATGTAGAATCTGGCTGTTACATTTGTAATATTTTTTTTGGTTAAAAATCAATGCTAGATGCAATTGCAACTAATGCTAGCAGGTATGGGTCCTGCTTCTGGTGGCTCCCAGTTCAAGAAAATTTGCAGGATCATTCCCATTCATACAGACATGTCAATTCATCAAATTATTGGCACATGATGTTCTCCATAGTGAGTTAGGCCATGAGCAGTTACTTGGCTGCTGCAGGTAGAGGTGGAGCCAGAGGGTGACCCTTTACTAAGTGCTTCAGTTGCCATATGGGGACTGAAGTAGTGTATCTGCTAGTTCAGAATTAGCGTGGAGCCCTGATAACAGGTACTGCACTGGCAGTGCTGTCATGCAATTTCTTGCCAGATTCAGGGTTAGGCATGCAATGTGTGCTGTCCATGGTGGATGAGAGATCATCAGTATTCTTAATGTGGAAAGCTGGCACCATGACTGGTGGTCAAGGAGTCAGAGAGCTAAATAACTCATCCTTATTCTGATAGAGTCAGGTTGGTAGTCTTACATATCAGATTAAAAACAAATAATAAGTATTATTTTGAATAATTAAACTTTGGCTTTTTGCGAGTCCAACCATTAGCAATCTGCTCTATGTGTGTCTTCAGATTATTAAAATGTTATAGAAAAGGAAGTTTTCTATAAAAAAGTTTAACCTCCTGGGTGATTAACATTTAAATAGGGATTTTAAAGAAGCTTATCATAGACTAAATTGTTACCATGGGTTAAAAGAGTTTTACAACATTCTTAAACTAGTGTTGGTAAGTAAGCTCCTCTCAGCATGAATTTCTAGCTAAAAATGAACTTTCTGAAAAGTCTGAATCAACTGCGGGAAATGTCTTTATTTTTGCCAGCCAATCTCTTGATTTTTATTTTTCTGAAAAGGGCGGTCAAAATACTTGATTCCTGTACAGTTTAACTTGATTAGGAATATTTTTTAGAACAGAAACTGTAACATTGTGACCTGGTTAAATAAAATAGGAAATTGCAATCCCTTTTAGGACATTGTTTTGTAAAATGTAATTTATACTCATTTTTCCTTCAGGAATGATCTTCTGTGGTTATTATCCTTCCCCTAAATGCAAAGTTTCACTGTGATATCAACAGAGCCTAGTGAATTTTGTTCAGTTTCCAGGGTGCAAATTTTGCTTATCCAGAATAAAAAGACTCCAGGAAGCAAGTGGGTGATCTGGATCTCAACCTCTCAAAGAATTGTGATAGACAATGTGGGAGGGGAAAAAAAAAAAAGTGGAGCTGAATGCTTAGAACTCAGTTTTAGAAATTTCTGCATTTTTTACTACAGTAACAAAGACAAAAATATCATTCGCTATGATGCATGTATGCTTTGGGGGGAAGGACATTAAGAATTTTGTATGTCATGGAGAAAATAAATATTAAACTTTTATGAGTTGAGACAAAAATATAACATAGAACGTTGGACTTTTTCATATGACACGAGTTACAAAGGTCACTCAACTCTAACTTCAACCCCTGATTTTAATAGGAGAGTAGAAAAACATAACACTGCCATGAAGCTTAAAGATTATTGATTAGTAAATATACAGTAATGCTAAACCTTAGCTCTCCCAAATTTAATTTTGAGCTGTAGAGGGTGTAAGAATAATCGACTTTTTTAGTTTTTCTTCATAATGCAGTAAAATGTTACAGGGCAACAGTTTGAGATTAGTGAACCATTTACTCTGTTCTGCTCTTTGTTATGGAAAAATATTAACTGAGACTGGCTCCTCCCTAGTAATGGTCTAGCTGCTTCTCTAGTAGAGGTAAAAGTCATCCTAAAACACAGTATTCCTTACATCTTAGAAAAACAGGAATATTTAGAGGAGAAGCAAACATTTGACAAATAACTTTGCAAATGGAGACAGAAGGAACAGGAAAAACAAAATAATTATGACAACATTGTGGAGTCCTTTCATGTACAAGACTGAATTTTTCTTACCTCAAGAATAGGTCTCATTATTTCTGCTGTAGTACCACCTTGTTTTTCACAGAACTTATAAAATGCCTCTAGATAAGACTACATGAAAGAAGAAGAGAAATATTTTAAATGCTGCTTAGGACCTGGATCAGGTCATGAACCTCATTTTTAAATACTTCCATTAACTTTGATAATTTCACCTTTGAGTTCAAATTTAAGTATATGCTTAATTGCTTAGCTCCAAAGAAAGTTGAAATATTAAAATACACGTGTCTTGTTATTACAATTTGAGTTCAAGTGTGTTCAAAAATTGTAATATGACAAATATTATGTTTTATGTGCTCTGTATAGAGGGAACTTTTTGGTGTCCGTTGAGCTTCTACTGCATAATAAGCAGATGGTTGAAGGAAACTCTTCATTTACAGCGTGTGGAGGAGGGGATTTGGGCATATGCCATGGCTATTGGGCCAGCAGTATGAGGATATACAAATTAATCCCTACTGCTCTACTCTAAACCCTGGATTAGGACAGAACAGCAGACAAAGCTTCTGTAATACTGGTTTGGAGAACCCTCTGGTATATAAAGGATTCTGGCATCTGCATCCATTTCAAAATACCTGTTCAGGAAGCATACCAAATATCTCAGAGACACTGTTCCCCCTGCCCTTTGATCCCCCAAAGTTCATGTTATCAAAATGCATTTGCTACAACCTCACACAATCTTGTTAGAAGAAGCTATCACTATGCAATTAAGTGAATTTTAAGTAGAGATGTCTCAAGGGAGATCTCTGCATGGAATTATAGTAGAGCTGAAATATAATTGATCATATCAACTGAAGAAAAGGGGAAAGGATGCATTAATAATTTAGAAGTGTTTGCAGAATGATCCTCTTAACACATAGATGAGCAAGAAGAAAAAACAAAAAATAGATTTAATAAATATAAATGTAAGGTCATCCACACAGGACATAAGAACAAAATTTGTACGTTATCAAATGAAAAAAACAGTCCTTAGTTTAGTAGTAATGTGAAATAATTAAAATGCATGGGAAAAATTAAAATGCTTGGGTGTAATTGATGCTGTTTTGAATGAGAGAAGCAGCAAAATATTTAAGAATAAAAAATTGGCTTGGAAATTAATAAATATAATTTGTAAGACAAACAGAAGTGTTTTTGTCTTTCCCCCTAGTACAATCAGATCGCTTTAAGAATACTTCCTGTAGTCTGGGACATTCACTGTGAAGGAAAGATAATAAAAGATTTGGAGAAAATGTGCCAGAAGTAACCATTAACAGAATGAAATATGTATAGAATTTAGAGGCCATCTTAAGAGTAGTGACCTGTGAGCTAATATTTGTAAAGTGCTTTAAATATTCAAAGCGCATGTTAGATGCATATCCTGACAGCACTGTGCTGTGGCAATGCTAGAGAGGATTTAAAAAGGAAGAAAAATATACAAAATCCTTAAGGAAAAATGAAAACAATTAGATTAGTAAAAATCAAAAATATTAGACCTTTTCAAATCAGTTTCCTCATACAAATAAAAATAAATGTTAACCAAAAGCCTGTCTAGGCTCACTTATTTATGTGGCATTTGGTGGATAACTGAGTTATTCATAAACAAATAGATCTGGAAATTAGCCTGACATCTAAAGCATTTTCATTAGTGAGATATTAAATTAGAATTTGGATGCAGACCTAAAATTTGAAAACTCCCCAAACAGTGGAGTAGAAATGACAGGCACTGGATTTGATTCCTGAACTTGAAATCAACAAGATGATCTCTGACAGCTTGCTTTATCTCACAATATTTCTGTTTCCCCATCCATAAAACAGGGTTAATGATACTGACCTTTCCTGAGACACTTTGATAAACCACAAATATTATTGTTATGTTGCAAAAACTTGCCTTGTACAGTTTGTTGCGCATTATTTCAATGTTCATTTCATCCAGGTCATTTTCAGACAAGCAGTCTTGGAAGAAAGCAGCTGAAAGCAGAGTTTATATTATTGCAGTATAAATCCGCATGCTGATAATATGCATCTCCTCTCTATTGCTCACCAGTGTGTGAACAAGGATCTGAGGTTTCTGTTGTACAAGAAAGGGTGATAGAGAGGAAGAGAAATCCTCTTGATTTTTCCCTTATCCTCCTACTCTCTCCTTTTTTAATGCAAATCTGCACAGAGGAGAATCAATCAGTGCTACAGCCAGAGTCCACATCTCCAGAGAGAATCAGAAGGGAATGCTAATGAAAGCCCTAATCTTCTCTGAAGTATAGGGTTCGGGTATTATAGAGATTTTCTAGTGAGGAACATGAAAAATAATTTTTGTCTTAAATCATGCAGGTATTCTACAACTGTTAAGGAGGATCCTCTTTCCTATTTTTCTTCTTCTTTTTTGAGCATGTCTGTAGTGTGGGAAAGGCAACAGGTTGCAACTGGTAAAGGGCACAAGCTTTAACCTTGACCATCTGCGCTTCTGGGTCCTCTGCAGAACTGACTAGAGAACAAGCTTTTGAGTGGGAAGACAGTGGATAAATTTCATTTGTGCAGTTGGACTGCTTAAAAATATTGTATTCATAACCAACAAAAGTGTGCCAATCTCTCTCTGTTCCTGAGCTGGCTGGGTGGAGCAGAACAGTGCTGCATGTCAGTGTTGTCTCAAACAGTGGCAATGGAAGAGGTATTTAGGTAGAGCATGTGAGCTTGGCCATGTTTTGTGATCTTCTCCCTTGCTACTCTTCCAGCAACCAGATTTTGGATGGAGCTCAGAAGGTGTGGCCCTGACAGTTCCCTTTATTATCGCCTATTAGATCTACTGACTGTAGATTGGCCCCATTGTTTTAAACACCTGATACTATTCTCTTCATTTACAAACTTGTTGAGCAAAAAAAATCCAGAAATTTACTACCAGGTGTTTAAAAAAAGTTTTCTGCTGGGATTTGGTCTTCTGAAGGATTTGGTAAGCAGCAGTTAGTAGCTCATTGTGGACAAACCGCTGTCCTGAGGACTCTGTAAACCTTATCTATATCTCTTTATCAGCCTTGTCCACTCCAAACTGAAGTCCAGCCTTTTTAGTCTGTTCACACACAGCAGCACTGTTTATTTTAGCTGTCCTGCTCGATCACTTCTCTGATTTCACTGTACAGGGTTCCAGTGCCCAGGCACTGGTAGAGGTGTGCTGCAGGGCAGTCTCTGTGAGAGAAAGACAGGGCTGCCCCATGCTGGACACAGCCAGTTCCAGCTGGGATCCACCACAAGTCATAGCCGAGCCCCTCAGCCAAACAGGTGTATATAAGGGGGCCTACCTGAAAGCCAAATTGGGACTTTTTATTTGGACTTTTTATTGGGACTTCATTACAAGAAGTAATGGCTTCAAACTGAAAGAAGGTAAGTATAGATAAGATATGAGGAAGAAATTCTTTACTGTGGGGGTGGTGAGATGCTAGAAGAGGTTGCCCAGAGGAGTTGTGGCTGCCCCAGTCCTGGAATTGTTCAAGGCCAGGTTTGATGGGGCTTTGAACAACCTGGGCTAGTGGAAGGGGTTGAAACTAAATGATTCTTTAGGTCCTTTCCAAAGTAAACCATTCTTTAATTGTATGACTTTAAATTCCCCCCACTTCTTGTGACACTCGCTGTGTCTGGAGTGTAACTTGCAATGATAATAAGGGGGCACAGCAGAAGAGCCTGGAGTGAAGGATTGGCAAAGGCTGGAGGAAAGGTGTATTCCCCAAGTGTCTAAATGTTTCATTCTTTTCTGTTTGTTTCCTGTTGTCTAGATCAGTAATTAATTACATCATATATGTATTAATCACTAATAAATGAAGTTAATTTTCCTCAAGTTTAGTTTGTTTTGCCTGCAACAATACCTTGTAGGTGATTTCAACTTGTGATGGGAGTAGGGCATGAGCAAGTGGCTGGGTGGAAATTTGTTTTCTGTCTGCACTAAATCGGCTTTGGATACAAAAAATATACACTACACTTCTTGAGTGGTATGTTTGCTTTATGTCTGTTACCCAAGGTGGATATAGAAGCTGTTAATAAATGTTACTAGAATATGTCCTGAACACCACTTCAGAAGTGCTTGATCCACCCTTCATATTTTGGGTTACCAAAATACATCATATCAAGTGGGAAACATGCAATTGAGAATACAGGATTAGTATTTTCAAGAAGAGAACAAGAAATGATTTAGTGTTTCTACCTAATGGTGTGTCAACCAAAATTGCGTTGAAGAGCTCAGTGGGGTTTGAGGCAATGCTGACGGCTTCCATTTGCTCAAAGCTTCCCAGTGGATGGCACTTGGGAACAAGTTCAGCTATGGGTCTCTGATGTAATGTGCCAGTTATCAAAAGAATTACGTTGTCAATCATATAGCTGTATCTGTATTTGAAATAAAAATAAAAAAAAAATCTTTATAATGATTTTTCATTTGAGAAAACACAAACAAGATTTTTGAAAATGAACCATAATACTCAAGTATTATTAGCATATATGTTCACTCTGTATCAATAGCTCATCAAAAATCAACAGAAGTTTTTATATAGCAAGTAGATAACACAGTATAGCACAACTGATTTGGAAAAGAGACACTTTTAAAGAAGAAGGTACTGAAATAGGAATATAATAAGCATAACATCTGAGAAATGTAGATTCACTATAACAAGTGACAGTGAGTGGTATAACAAAGTAAATCACCTGAGCTAGTAGCTTGTTTAGTTTGGAGTTTTCTTATTTCATGTAGACCATCTGGACAGAGCTGTACATGGGAATTTCAGCATTAAAACAGCAAAGTTAATGCAGATGGTCCTGTCTTGGGTCTTTCTTCTCACTCAGCTTTAAACATCCTCTTACAAGGAAACTAATGTCAGATTCTCACAGATTTCTTCAATATCACTAAAAGTTCTCTTTTCAGTAGAAGTTTTTTATCAGGTTCATAATAGTTTTATTGTCAAAAAGACAATAAGAGTTTTGTCAGTTACTAAATGGGAAGGCCACTCCTTTAGGCTGTTTATAACAAGAATGCCAGTCTTCAATCTGTGTTCAATGATTTGTGTTAAATATCTTAAACTAATGTCTCCACTATTAAGAAACTCAACAGTGTGCAAAGGTTGTGCATACAGATATACACATTCATGTCAATGAGTGTGGGAAAAGAGCTGCCATAACTGTCATATTAAACTTTTATGTCCCTGAAACAAAATGTAAACATTGTATGCCTACAGGTCAGAAGTGTTCTAGGGCAGTCTTTAAGATTCTGTTGACATATTAGCCTAAAACTGTCCAGATACACACAACCAAAAAAACCCCAACCAAAAAAAAATCCCAAAACCCAAACTTATTTACTTACCTTGCTGTTATGATAAAAAATGCTCCTTGAAATTACGCTGAACAGTCAATTGCTCTTGTTAAAATACATTAAAAAGATCAAGGGGAATAAACAGTTAGGTAAAATATTCTGTTGGCATTTTGCTAATCCGTGTTGTTATACTGATATAAAGCATACCCCTGTTCTTAAAGTTAAGTCATTCATTTACAAGTGTTATGGTTTGACTCTGGCTAAAATGCTGAGAGCCCACACATAGATCCAAAATTTCTCAGAGAAGGAAAAAAAAACTTCGACTTTTATGATAAGGATTACAAGCAACTGTTTATTAACTACTTCACACAAGCAAAACAGGCTCTAACTTAGAATGTTAAGTATTAACTGTGGCATACCTTACAGGCCACATTTCTCCTGAGCATGAGCAAAAGTCGGTTGTTGGTTGGACAAGGAGAACTTGATCCCCAGGTCATTGGACAGCTAATGTAAACAATATAGTCTGATATATATTCTGAAACTGCGCAAGAAGCAGGCAGACATTTTCTGACTTCTTAAAAAGCAGACCTTCTGCCTGATCATCTCTTGATTAGGCGGAGACATGTGTCCAGGATTTTCCAGGCAGATTGCCTGGGGAACCATGGATGCAGGGTCTGCTTGGTAGGTATTAAAGCCTCTGCAATGCTTAGATGCTTAAGCTTTCTCTGCATAGAAATTAGCACTCTAATNTCTTCCCACAGCCCACAGGACTCTATCAGGCCCCTCTGCTCCAGCAAATGTCCCACAGAATCACAGCCTCTCTCCTCCAGCACTTTCTGCTCCGGCGCAGACATCTTCCAATCTTTCCATGGGTATGCATACGAATCTTTGCTCCTATGATCCCCCACAGGTTTGCTGGGGCCCTATTCCAGTGTTTAAGGCATCTTCTCTTTCTCCTCTCTCCGACCTTGGTGTTAATCAAACTTCCCACCCTCCTTTCTCTTAAGCAGCCATGATGTTCTGTGCAGCCTTTTTTTTTCTCTACTCCTTCTTAAATATGTTATCACAGAGGCGTTGTTGCCTGACCTTGGCTAGCTTAGAGCAGAGAAAAACTCCAGCAGCTTCTTAAAGAAGCCTCTCTCCTAGCTAATAAAAAACTCTGGCTACTTAAAACCACAACAACAAGTTTCATCTGTATATGACGGTACTGAGATCAGAGCTTTCCATTCATATGGCATCCATCAGCAGTTGAACTTTTAAAATTAACTACTTCAGCCTAAGTATCTTGCAATATGCAACATATAGTTCTTCTGATTTTAATGTTCAAATAGTATAAAAAGTACGGTAGGTGTAGGATGTGTTGTCTTTCCCCCTTTTAGAAAAAATCTTGAACTTGCCAATGCCTAGGAATTAAATGACTGCCCTTACAACCTGAAATGGTTAGTCCTGCACGAACCACCCCCTCTCCCCCAAACTTCAGTTTTGCAAGCTCTCTGACTTAAAAGGTGTTTGAAAATTAAAACAATTTTTTTTCAATGTCTACCACTCCTCCTGCCACTGTACACATAAAAAGTATGCTTCTGTTCTTTAAAATAAGTAGTTGCAAAGACAGTAGTTCTTCTATACATATGTGGTTGCAGAACTTATATTTGAAAATAAAGTATGTAAATGTTGCAGTATCAAAGTAATTTTGCTGAATTTGAAACAATAGAAATTATAATATGTCACATTTACACTATTTTAACTTTTAACTGCTTTTTACTTTGAGTTTGCATGGTAAGTCTGTATGTGGTAATACTACTTACGTGATGAAATTCAGAAAAGTGGCAAGTGGTTCAAAAGCATGATTTCTAAAGTAGTGAAATTCCGTGAGCAGTTTTGTTTTCAGTTTATCATCAATAGTGGAAACAGTGAGGGGGCCAGTTTCATTAGCTAAGAAGTTGCCATAGTCTGTAGTCTGTAGATGTAACTTCAGATCTGGAATTAGATTCAGGGAAGATCATGAAAATAAACTGTCATTATATTGTCTGCAAACGAAATAAAAAGAAAAATCTGATCATACTCTATTTAAGAGCTTTATTAATATATTTAATATAGAGTAAAAACAAAATTAATGCAAATTTTTACTGCCTTCTACCAGTAAGACTTACTGCATGCTATAGGAAAGAACAAATAGTTTATGCTTTTGTTAGAAGTTTGACCAGCAGATTTCCTTTTCAGCCATACCACACAGAGAGTTACTACTGTCTCTAGGCCCTTCCCCATCAGATCTGTTCAATGTTTTAATTTCACCAATTCACACCATTATAATATAGCAGTTGTTTTCTCTGCTGCACTCCTATGGGCTGTCATGCATTGATAGGAATCATCATTTAACTTTTTTAAGATCTTAAATTTTCATATGAAACATTTAAATGTCAGGTAAGATTATAATCTGTTATCAAGCTGCCTGAAGAAGAGGAGAGAACACATCTTGCCTGGCTTGCATTCCGGGCTCCAAATGGCTTCTGCAGTGGAGCACTTGAAAGAGCAGAGTTACACTCTCTTTACAAATTTTAGGTCTGGCTTTGTCTTATCTATGACTGTGACTAGAAAAAAAGCCTAAGAAGCTGTTGCAGAAGCTTGAGTTATAGTGACATATTCTGTTTGCACTCTCAGCGCTGGTTACTGAGGAAAATGAGTTGTTTAGACCACAAAGTTGAAAGAAGCTTTCATGATATCAAAGAATTCATTTGACAAATTTTTTCTGCTAGACATTTTTTACCGTGAGGCAAAAGTAAGAATTTGAATCAGTTCTTAGTGTTCAAAGTACTTTAATGTTCCCTTTTAGAAAAGCTCTATTGTAACACATAATTACGTTCAAATGCTATATTAAAACTATTGTAACTTATTGATTAGGATACTGTTGTATGATTCCAGCATTCATAATAATTTCCTTCTAAAATCTGAAGAGATGGTTAGGAAAAAGGACAGCAACACTCCCACTGACTGAAATAAGGGTATATCTGTAAGCGAAGTCAATTTGCAGTTGGCAAGTTATGCACTTATCAGTATAGTAGCTACTTTTGCCTATTTCCCCATGTGTATACTTTCTTAGTATGCAAAAAGGTTGCCTACACTGAGACTTAAAGCAAAAGAACTAGTACATTGTGGATTCAAACTCCTACGTCTAGCATGCTAGCTTACTGAGATAAACCCCAGAGTTTTCTAGGCAAGTTGGCTGCCACTCATGTTTGCTCAGAGCCCCATCCAAACTGGCCATGAATTTTTCTAACCTCTCTGGGTAACCTCTTCCAGTGTTTCACCACTCTCCTTATAAAAAATGTCTTTCTTATAACTAGTCTGAATCTATTCTCTTCCAGTTTAAAACCATTACCCTTGTCCTGTTACTAGAGGCCCTACTAAAAAGTTTGTCTCTATCCTTCTCGTGAGCCTCCTTTAAGTACTGAAAATCTGCAACGGTCTCCCCAGAGCCTTCTCCAGGCTCAATAATCCAAATTCTCTCAGTCTTTCTTCACAGAAGAGGTGCTCCAGCCCTTTGATCATCTTTGTGGCCCTCCTCTGGACCTGCTCTAACAGGTCAATGTCCTTCCTGTGTTGGGGACCCCAGAGCTGGATGCAGTCTAGGTGGGATCTCATGAGGACAGAGCAGAGGGACAGAGGGACAGAATCACCTCCCTCAGCCATGCTTCTTTTGATGCAACCCAGGACATGGTTGTTTTTTTGGGCCGCAAGCGCACATTGTGGACTCATGTCTGGATTTTCATCCAACAGTACCCCCAAGTCCTTTTCCACAAGTCTGCTTTCAATTCCTTCCTTCTTCAGCCTTATCCATCCAGATAAGGGCAATCCCTCAGATATGAGGGATTGCCCTTATCTGGATGCAGTACCTGATATTTGGCCTTGTTGAATCTCATGAAATTCCCATGGACCCACTTCTTGAGCTCTTCCAGGTCCCTCTGAATGACATCCCATTTCTCAGGTAAGTCAACTGCACCACTCAGCTTGGTTTCACTTGCAAATTTGCTGATGGTGCTCTCGATCCCACTGTCTATGTCATTTATGGAGATATTAAGAAGTACTGGTCCCAACAGGGATGCCTGAGGGACACCACTCATCGTTGAGCTCCATCTGGACATTGAGCCATTGACCACTACTCTCTGGATGCGATCACTCAGCCAGTTCCTCATCCACCTGATAGTCTATCCATCAAATCCACATCAAATCACGTCAACGCACTCTCGGATAGGACAGGCTTGCTCATCCAGCACACTGGAATGGTTAGTATTTCTCTAGATCTTCCTGCAATAGACTAAACCTGTGCTAGCAGCGTAAACTAATTGCTTCCTTAAATTATACAGGTGATCACAAAAGTGTTTACAAAAGATGGCAGAGGTAATTGGCCTCTCAATGATCAGAGTCAGATTCTTGGAAATAATCACAATTTCAGCACAGGTTTCCATGGAGGGAGAAGACAATCCTAATATGAAAAAAAGAAACCTGTGTAACTAAAGAAAGAGAGAAAGATAAAAGAGGTTAAGAGATAAACAAAAATGGAGAGATATACCCAGAAATTAGTCTAAACATGTAAGATCAAATTTTTAAAAAGGCACTAATATTTTGATTTCATATTTACATTTCCTGTGAAAACTGTTCATTTTTACTTTCTCCTTTCTGTTGCAAAAAAAGCAAAAATTCTTAGCATATGGTGAGATTAGATAATATTACTTTATTACATGCAGACAGCTCAATTCAAACTTTCTTCAATTCCTTTTCAGATGAACCACAGATGAAGAACAGTGTGAACTTCACTCACACTCTTTAAATTCATTTAAAACACAGTGGTTTTCAGGGCTTTAGTACCTAAAGCAGACTGCAAATCCCAAATATCAGCTCCAACTAATAACCGTTCCTAAGTGTGCTTAACACCATCATGAGATGAACAGAAACATGACCTGCTGATCAAGAGTCATTTGACAAGACTTTGTTACCTTCCCCAGTTCTCTTATTGACTGTCTTCATAAACCATGTCCTAGCATAAGGCATAACAAATATTAGCTATAAGACACTAAATAGCCTTACCTAGCTCTCAAAAGCTATGGACAAAATGCTATATCTATGAATATAGGATTTATAACCTTATCAGTTCCACAACCTGCTTTATAGAAATATCTATTCTAACTGAATTAATAAATGCCAGCATGTAAGTACAAAAAAATATTCAACATTATCTCATGGTCTGGGACAAAACAGTTGAGAAAACAGTCATCCACAAGCTCCAATACCATACAACATCAATCAGGAACATCATAATCAGAGTTCACATCATGGCAGGGTTCAGTGCAACTCAGAGACTGAACAGCTAGCCTTAAATTATAGTCCTCTCTTTTCTGTTGATATATATAAGACCTGGGGACTATTGCAGTCAGACAGTTTTACTAGTAACGTGACCTGATGACCCAGCAGGAGTGGATGGCTGAGCACTACAGGGGCCTCAGACATTGCCGTTCACTAAAACCTTTCATTGATGGTAGCTGCTCCTTTTCTTAGATCCTCTCAGAGACCTACTGTTATAGTTTGACTCCGGCTAAAATGCTGAGACCCCACACATAGATCCAAAATTTCTCAGAGAAGAAAAAAACTTCGACTTTTGTGATAAGGATTACAAGCAACTATTTATTAACTATTTCACAAGCAAAACAGGCTCTAACTTAGAATATTAAGTATTAACTACTACTACTACTACTAAAATCAGAAATTAAGAGTTTAAGAGTGGGAAGTTTGATAGATGTTACAGACACCTTTCTCCCCCCACCCCTCCTTTTTAAGATCCTTCACCTTCCCCCAACAGCATGGGAAGGCAGGTGTGTGTGGGGGGGTTACAGTCAGAGGTTTTCTTTGCTGCTGTTCAGAAGAGAGAGACAGAGTCCCACCCCAGCTTTCCTCGTGGGGTCTTCTCCACGGAAACAGTCTGTTGCAAACTGCTTCTTAGTGGATTTGTTACTAACAACAGCTTTTTTGGGTATTGTTGTCACGTAAGTCACTTTACCATAGGTGCAGTCATTCAGGTGCTGCGTAGCTGCTTCAGCATGGGTTCTCATGGGCCACCAGTCCTCCCAAGAAATGCTGCTCTGCTACTCAGTGTGGGTCTCTTCTTTCCACGGCCCACAGGGCTCTATCAGGCCCCTCTGCTCCAGCAAATGTCCCACAGAATCACAGCCTCTCTCCTCCAGCACTTTTCAGCTCCGACGCAGACATCTTCCAATCTTTCCATGGGTGTGCATACAAACCTTTGCTCCCATGATCCCCCACAGGTTTGCTGGGGCCCTATTCCAGTGTTTAAGGCATCTTCTCTTTCTCCTCTCTCCAACCTTGGTGTTAATCAAACTTCCCACCCTCCTTTCTCTTAAGCCGCCATGATGTTCTGCCCCGCTTTTTTTTCTTCTCCTTCTTATATATGTTATCACAGAGGCATTACCAGTCGACCTTGAGCTAGCTTAGAGCAGAGAAAAACTCCAGCAGCTTCTTAAACAAGCCTCTCTCCTAGCTAATAAAAAACTCTGGCTACTTAAAACCACAACACCTACACAAGACTCTGGGCTTTTCAACATGTCTGCAAGATCCCTAGGAAAGAACATTCCTGTTTTTTAGCTGTCAGTATGATTGTCATCCATTTGCATTGTCTGTTTCCTCGACAATTATGTACAGCAAAATAATATGTAGGAAAAGTATTACTTCAAATAATGTGAATGTCAATCACATGATTTTACTCACCAATTGAACAGCAACCAAACACAATTAACAGTATGTGTAAAGGGAATGAATGCACAGAGGGAGACTAATTTAAGATTAATACAATTAAGACAGGAATGATCCTGTTTAGAAAGAAAGAGTATTGTGAGAACTTGGACAAAGTGTTAACCTGGTCTCTTGGCATCAAGCACATGGGAATTTGTCTGACTACTCACTTTAACAGCCAAATAGCCAATGAGCAGTTTTCTTTGAATTGCACTGTTATTTCAGGCACCATGTGCTGGCAAGTCTTGGCTCTAGCAAGTTAAGTAAACTTATTTTTGGATACATTGTTGGGAGCTGAACTGGGATGCTTGTCCTTCTGTGACGCAGCCTCTTTTCTACAAAGGAGTATTTCCATCATCCAAGAAAGCAAGGTAAGAATAAACCACTAAATTTTAGCACCACCCCCACCCCCATATTCTACTTCAAAGATTCTGAGCAAGGTTGCTCTAGGAATCTCATTCCCTTGAAACAGATGATGACATAGGGTCAAACTAGTAGCATCCTGCCCACAAGGTAGCTCCATGGAAATTACAGTAAATAAATCAAGCATAAAAGAATGTCTAAGTTAAGAAGAAGGCCTCTCCTCCTGTCTCAACGGCCCTGACTTGAGAGGACACAATGGTATCATAAGTCAATTACCAGTCTCCTTTTTTTTCCCCTCTCACTGTTACACTTTCTCCGTTATTATCAAGCAGATGTAAAGCACTAATCTACAACTTTTTGTGGTTCTTCTGTACTGACATTATGGTTTCCTCTCTACAGATATCAAAACCATTTTGAAATTAAAAGATCTTTTTTATTCTATCTATGGGTTGCTTGGAGTGATTTTTTTTTCTGCTTGTTTTTTTTAGCATATTTATAGTGTTTTTAACTTAGGCCATTTTTTGTGGTGTGATGCTATGCCACAGAATGCAGAATGGGGTAAATTTATTACCTTTTAATGTGAAGACATGAACAGATGGCACTATTGGACACACACCATAGTACTACAGCAAAAATCCACTGCTGAATCTTTTCAATTGAAACAAAAGACAATGTATGACATTTATTTTAGAGGGAGGGGTCTGTGGTTTTGGTGCACTGTACATTTGTGGTGCAAGTTCTATATTGCAGCATCCTATATGTGAACAGAGATGAGTATATTTAGCATCATGTAGAAACCCAATATTTCTCTTATTTTCATTGTGAATGGCACATATGGCAGGTAACTGGTGGCCATCTGTTAGCTGTCTAGAATAAGTAGAAAATATTGTACTGGAGAAAGAGGTGTAGCTGAATAGAGAAAAAAAGGAAGGTGATAGTGGGTAGTAGAAAAGTGCTCATAGAAAGGTTTATGAAGGCTGCTCCTATTGCTGAAATAATTTTCATTTGAAATTGAATGAACACCAGGAAAAAATAAGGTTCAAAAATAAGACTTATTGTTCCTTCTATTATAAATCTTAATTAAGAAAGGATTTGATCTCTCTACTGTTATCTGTCCATCTACTGCATGCTTTTCATAATATTGAAGTTTTATATAGCTCAGAAATGTTTGAAAACTAATTCCTGGGGGTAAATAGCTCTCTTGTAGAATGAGTGAAAATTTAGGTAGTTTTTCTTAACTATTCTTAATTTATTATGAGAAAGTATTCCTCTGCGAGGGGTGTAGGTAATTCTTTTCTCTTGTAGGTTTTTAAACCTGTACATTTTCTTCTTATTCAGAAGTAACCAGGATTTTTATTTTTTTTACTTCATGGAGCTTTAGATGACATCATTTATTGAGCTTCTCTGCAGGGAGAAGTGAACTGAGAACAAGGTTTAATAACTCCGTCATTCTGTCCTTTGTGTCTATTATAGACATTTGAAACTCTGCTAGGTTTTTCTGAAGTCTGTATACTCATGGACTAGGACTTTTTGACTTAACAATTAAATACAAGACCAAGAGGGTCTGTAAAGTTTTTAGGTTGCATAGATCACAACCGCTGGAACAAACAGGATACAGAAACAGTTGATTTTTCTGGCTGACATAAGGCACAGATTTCAGTTCTCAGAGTGATTGTATACATGTGTTCTGTGTGTCTAAACTGCATTGTGTGAAATGGAGAGCTGATACAGCTCTCCAGGTTATCAGCTGAAGTAGATAATTGCACTTGGACAGTTGAATAGTGTCTAGATCCCATTGACTGTACTGACATGTCTTCTTTAACTCTGAGATGAACTTTATCCTGCTGATAGGTAAATATCTATGTACATTTCTTTAAGTGTGGTTGTTTTAATCTGAAAGATTAATGGCAAGCAATCTTCCTAGACTTATGTTGTTATTTATATTACTAGTTTACACAGCCTCAAAACTCTGTTGTGTATGGAAATCATCAGGTTCTTAAATTTTTCTTCCCTCAAACCCATTACTACATGCACAAATCAACCAAAGCTTAAAACAGAGTGAGCTTATTCATTCTTCTTCTTCCTTTTTGAAATTGATTATTACACTGAATGTTATAGAAATTGAGTGTACAATCATAAGTTTCATTTTGAAGTCAGGGAAATGAACTTTATGTTCCTTTAGAGAGGTAATTTCTTTCTGTTCCATTTTTTTCCTGCCAAGTGTCTAGAAGTATGTCATATGATTCTACAAGTCTGTCTTCATCAGGCTGTGACCAGTCTTGGCCATGGAAAGCTGTTTTGGAAACTACTCTGTGTTCTCTTTATTACTGTGGCAAAGTCACCTTGAAAAGAGCAGCTACACTTTTTTTTCCTCCCCTCCTAGTTCCCTAAGTTTTATCTCTGTGGAATCTAGTTTTCTCTTCCTGGTAAGCAGAATGTCCCCCACTGTATTAATACTCATGAAGTAATAAATTACTAAAATTATATCTTTTATAGAGAAACTCAAAGTCAAATGGCAAGCTTTTAATAAGATTTTAGGAACTATTTTATGCAGCTGAAATAATATGAAACTTCAATACCCGAACTGTTCTATAGCATGGTTAAAATCTGTGAGGTTACTAATCTCCATAAGAACTCTATGGATGAGATTTCCAAACTTTATCAGTAAACCAGAAAATCCCATCGTCTGTACTACTTTGCAAATCACAGTCTGTACATAAACCACAGTCTATGGAAAACAATTAACTTAAATATGAGAACAGTTCTTCAAAGGACATCAGGGTTATCTCTGGGTTTTAAGATAAGTTCTCAACATTTCAGTCTCTTACCTTCCTTTCTTCAAATATCTAAGCAACAGTATTTCTTCCTAAATAAAATAAAACAGCAGACTTACCTTCAAGTGTCTCACACTGTGCTAAATTGACATAGTCTGCACTTGTCAAGATTCCACCTTTGAATCCTCGGACCAGACCCTCCAAGTAGCCGTGGTCCACATTGAAGTAAAACTCTGAGTATCCTGGCATGGAGAAAAGGAGATTTAATCTCTTTGCTGGATACTTGATGGTACCGAATATCTGCCACCAACTCTTTTTCTCCTCTTTGAAAGGAGTGACAAATAGTCACTGATTTCCTGCCAGCCTATGATTGTGTTTTACCAACTGGTTTCTTCCTGTTTCTTGCTCTTCCTGTAGCTCCAGTATAGTTGATGCTTATACAACAGCCAGCCAGAAAATCCAACTCCCTCCTGTCAGAGCCAGAAAATGAACATATTATTATTGAAAGAAAAGCCAAAAAGGAAGTAAAAGACTTAAACACTGCTTACAAGGATGCTCTGCACTTATTGGAGAATGAGAAAACACATTACAAAGCTTGCATAAAATTTTTTCATTTCTTAACTGTATTATAAACTGGAAGTTACCTGTGAATACCTACTAAAAAAATATTTCAGCACTAAAATAGTGAGTTGTGACAGAACACAGTCTATTCAAGGAGCTTAGATTTTTTTTTTATTGTGTCTGCATACCTTCTGGTTTTTCACATTTTTGCTTGCTGGAAATTTTCTGCTGCTCATCTCTATAAATAAATAAGTATGCAATGTATAAGTGCCTTCTAATAATTGCTGCGAACATAAGATCATGCTCATAGGTGAAAGGTCTTTGAAGGATTTGACTTTCATTGTCCTTGAAAGTCAGTATCCAGAACTTGCCTCAAAACCATAGTTTGCCCATGTTAAAATACTCTGGCTATATTCAAATTTAGCACTTTTTTAGACTTCCTGATTTTGATTCATTTTGATGTTAAAATTGCTAAATCAATCACTTTTATACTGAACTCTCAAGTCTCCTGCCTTTCAGATTTAGATGTCACAAAGGAGATAGTACAAAGTGGCTGTGCTTCTGTAATCAACACACGAAGTCCTTTTTTCCATAATTCACTCATTTAGGGAACATGTCTGCAAGCTTTACTGGAATGCAAAGTCCTATCTCACACTAAGTACTATTTAGATATGTAGTTAACTGGAACTCAGGAATGTTGCAGTGAGGTGTCTGAAGACTGCTGCATGGCTGGAGGGTTAACAACAGAAATTACATCAGCTGTCTGCCATCGGCATCTCAATGCACAGATTCATTTTTCAGTGCTTTGAACCTGTTTGGTATATTGTGTCGGCTGAAGACACACACCATGGCTCCTCTCTTGATCCCTTGTGCTGAAACGTGGTGCAGCAAGAGTTATGAGTCAGCAGCCACTGAGACAAGACTGTGACTATGAGACCTCCTACCCTATCCTGGGAGAGACTGGTGAGAGCTTGATACTCGCCGGATGATTCCTGTCTATACCACCTTGCTCCTGGCACAGCAAGGCTTTGCAGGCTACACAATGAGGTACAAGGTGCCTGTGTATTTGCTGCCCAAACAGCCACTCACTGCCCCTTCTAGGAAGGTCACTAGCTTATGGGCTGGCTGGCCAGGAGCTTACAATGGGCAAGAAGTGGCCACGAGCCACTGGCAACCAGGCTGAGCACTTAGACATTTTAAAAAGTGACATGCTCAGATATGCAAACTGTAATTAGTTGGGAGTTCAAATGGTGCCTAGAGTATTGCAGTTTGCTTCTTGTAAGTTGGGTTTACACTTTTAAGTCTGTCAGTTCTTAGCCCTACAGAGTTAACCCAGCTAAAGAAAAATGAAAGAGCTTAGACCTATAAGGCAATAGAAATAAAACATCTCCCTCTCCCACACAAACAATTTGGTTTTGTCTCCCAAGTCTGAATGCCAGCAGTGCTCAAAACCTCCTCATGCAAGAAGTTTTCAGAAGCATTTTGTTGACAATGTTTCAAAAGCCAGGGAGATTTTTCAGGATATGTGACCACTTATTGACACATGAAGATAACCACATTTTGACTTGAACCTGCTTTTTTGTTGTCGTCATTATCTTTGTTCTAGCATGTTTTGCTTGTCAGCCTCTGTTTTTCATCTTTTCAAAGAAAAGAAATGGGGAGAGATAATAATAATTATTGTGTGCACTAAGAGCAATGTTTGGTTTTAACCTACAGATATCTAAAGTGTGTGCTGCATAAACAAGTAAGGTCTCACAGCAGCTGAATTCAGGCCTCCCCCAGCTGCAATCACAGCATATCAGAATGTGGCACATATCCAGCTGGTGACAGTCCAAGGTTATGCTGCCAATGAGCTTCCGAAGCTTCAGATGGCAGAGTCAGTGCAGAAGTGGCTTTGAAACAGATCCTAAATTTAGTAAGGTCATGTGAATACTGCCTGGCAGGTGCAAATACCACCACTGGTGATCCTTCAGTGAGAAAGTGCCACCATGGATCCATAAATACTGATGGGACCACCGATGGGAAGTAGATTCATTCAGCAAAGGCTTTAATGAAATCTGTGTAATTTCAAATTATTTCAGGAAATTGCAAAATTAGGACAAAGTCTTGAGGGGTTTTACCTATGAAGGGATAAGGTGTCAGATGATTTGATCCAAGTTGATAGACTGCATTCAGCAACATCAGAAAATCCTCAGTTTTAATTTTTGTTGCAAGAAAAATTGAAGAGAGGAGACAGCCTTAGCAGCAATGTAGACATTATACATATAGGTAGGTAATACACTAAACTTTTATACAAAAATATATATTCAATATCCATTGTTGCAGTCTATCAATATAATGTTCAATATCTATTGTAATTTTTTATAATGAGTGGCTAGTACTACATGGTTTCTTTTACATTTGTAGTGAGTAAGTATTTATTAAATATTATTGTTCTTTATATTAATGAATTTATTTATATGGAGCTGTGAATTTGCTTTAACAAATACCATGTGAGAAAATATGATACTCTCACCTGTTAAATTTGTGGAGTGCAAAGGTTGAGATATTTTTAAAAGAATTTTTTAGCAGTGAGCTAAATAAATACTTATAATATTCTTGGGAGGAGAAGTTATTTCAGGTTAAGCAGCATTAGCAACTCAAAGCTCTTCAGATCTAAGAGCATAATTTAACCTTTGATACTGCAAGTTTTCAAGAGACATTGAGCCAAAACGCATATATTATTTAACCACAAGAGGTCACCGTAGCACTGCTGTAAACACTTCAGGTTTTTTTCACCTCCAGTGAGACGTAAACTTGGAAAGAAACACGAAAAAATTATGGGGTTTTTAATTTGTTTCCATCTAATCTAAAGTTAACAATAAAACCGACATATACTCAGAAGTGACAAACAAAATATTTCTATTTTAGTGTATTTTTGCTACATCCACAGACTTTTCTCTGAACTTCCTTTTTTTTTTTTTATTTTCAACAGGGTTGACAGCTCCTAGCCACGAGGATAATACTGAAGAATACATGACAAAGAATCAGCAGAAGAGTGAGTAAGTGGTGTTATATCAGTGGAATGCTGACTAAATCACATGAGTTCAATGTTACCTTTTTTTTTCATTAGAAGTATGTAAAGACGCTATTTTTTTCATATTGGAATCTTATTTAGAAGTCTATTAATATCAGCTTTAGACAGGGAGATCACCCCTTACATTTTGCTTTTGCATATGAAGAAACAAACTGTAGTCAAGTCTTGATATGCAATTGCTTATAAGGTAATTAACATTATGAGTGATGTTACCAGTGTATAATGCTACTTCAATGTGTGGGCGAAACAGATTTCTTCATTTGTGTGTACATTGACTCTTTGTTTGACTGTTTTGAACTGACACTGGCTCTGTACTTCCTATCCTGTCAGTGGAAAATGCACCTCCCTTACTTTTAGATCAAAAGTGTTTTTAAAAACATAACCTGTTTTTACAGATGTTTCTCCCACACTCCCCCAAAAATGATTTTTTTTTTTGGATCAGCTAAATAAATACTTTAAGCTATGCACTATTCGGATAGTATTTAAGCTGATTTGGAGATTTTGAACTGCAGTGTTTCCAGTGGGTGTTTTGTTACATATCTTTGTGCTGGCGTTGTAAGGCAGTTACATCAAAATTCCTTAAACTTTGTAAATTTTGGAATGTTCTGCTTTAAATTTCTGATGGATGTGACCCATTCTTAAGTATCTTTCCAGAATGTGATCTGCTGAATTATCATTTTCTGAAATAATAATGGGACAATTCTGATTGCAAACTGCAATGCAAAGATACAAACTGAGATTCGCCTTTCTGATATGCTAAGTACCTGTAACACCTGTAAAATGAGTATCAAACACATTTAGAGGCCACACGGACCTGTGATAAAAAAATGAAGAAGGTTTGTTATAAGCAAACTGTAGGCAGAACGGACAGTCTGTAACACTTGAGGTTCCAGAATATGAGCCTCAGCCAAGGAAGCTTGTGGTCAGTGGTAGGAACATATAGTTGGGAAACTGAAAGGCTTGTGCGAAGCTTGGAAATATGTCAAAGAAGCAAAGTCAAAAGTGTAGCTGTGACTCCCTGCCCATTAGAGACTCTCCAAGACCTGTTTTAGAAGCAAAGTTCATCCATGAGAGGAGGGGTTTGAGTTCTCGAAAAATGTAAATTACTTCTCAGAGGGGTGTGGACATCGGGGGTGAGTTTAGGCAGGAAACTTAGAAGCTATATAAACTGTGAGGATTTGCTAATGCAGTGTGTGATCATTGGTCCATGGATGAGGCACCCAGCATGCTGTTATTAAATGTTCTTTGTTTTACAATTCCCGTCTATGAAATTTGATTGGTGAGCAGTGTTTCTCACAGACCCTAGCACTCTACGTAGCTACAAGTATGTTAGCATGGGGAGAAGAAGCTCAACTACAGTGAACACAGTTATGTTTGTCCCAGTTTCTGAGCTTTGCTCATCTGCTCTCAGTCATGAATAAACAGTCCAAATGCAGTTATGCCTATGACAACTTAAAAGTTAAAAGTTATTAAATAAATAAAGTAGATTGTATTTTCATTAAATATATGAAGATTGAGGATGATAGACTATACCTTTAGACACAATCCAGCTATCATGCTCTCTAGCTATTTTTAAATCGTGACAAAGATGCATTCCCATGCAGATCATCTTGATAGCTAAGCCCTCTTGTGCCAAAAATATGTTGTGCCTAGCTGACACACCCAGTGCTAACTTTCACTCAAGCCAATTTACTCTGTCTTTGCTGAGAAAATTCACAGCAAATATGCATTCCTAACTTTCCTATCAGTTGATCAGCTTTTGACTGAATTTACGTAAATTACATCTTTTACTCCTGTTCCTTCTTAGAAGTGTTATTTTGATATTGGGTTCACAAACATCACTCACTGACTTTATGAAATATCAGAGTTCCTTTCCATCCTCTCTTCCTTTCAAAAGATAATCTAGCAGCTTTTTAGGTCAGCAAGCCTTTTAGTTTTTTCAGTCTTTGTTCAAGGAATTACATGCCAGTGTAATAAAAAGGATTTTATCAGAGACTTAGAGTAGTAAGTCTGTGGAGAGAAGCCAGGAGAAAATCATTATTGGTAGATGTAAACCTAGGGAAAGAAGATTTGAGTGAATTAACACAGCTCTGAAATGTTTTCAGAAGTGAAACTGGAATCTTACAAAGTTTACACACTTACAAAATTGGGCCACTTTCGTCTGAATAATTTGTACTTTTAGTCACATATATTTGCATGAACTCAGCAGCCTTCAGTTCAGACTCATGTTCTGACATTCTACTGAGGATGGCAAGAATTCAGATCCCATGTTTACCTTTAAGCTCCTTAAGCATTTCTCTGTACAGAGTCAGTACTTTTTTTTTTATTATCTTAATTTTCAGTCCCTTTCTTGAGAAGATTTCATGCAGATGAGCACTCTTTTCTCTTCTTCATGAATCAGTTATTCACTAAATGTCACAAAATTCACAATCAATGGAGAGCATCTTTAAATCCTTCAGGGAGCATGAAGTTTTTATACTTGATATATTTTGGAAACCAAATAAGGATGATAAAACTTAGAGATAAAAACTGCAAACAACTCAATATGAAGTACAAATAGTCCAATAATTGCCCACATTTACAGTTTTCTGAGGACCACAACTTGAATGGTTTTCTCATAGCATATTGATTTCTAGAATAGATGCAAATTCTGACAGCTTTTTTTCTCTGATAGACCAGTTGACAATATATCTCTTTTTACCATCAACTTTACCTACTTCAGAAAACACCCAGAAGATGTACAAGACTGCAAAATTTAACATTCTATTAACAGAACACTAACATGATTATAGAGTATATATCCGACATCCTATTCCTTGTAATCTTCATTACAGTTTCATTTTCCATTTATGACTTCTGTCTCAAAAGATTACGGATAAAGTCTTAAAACTGGGATGTACTGCAAAATCATAACTCTGTTTCAACAGGGGGATGAATGGAATTTAACTTGAGGATTAATATATTTTATTTGGCTCCATGAATGGGATATATTTAAAAATATGTTGTTCGACTTCAGACTTAAGCCTGATGTGTCACAAATTTTTCACTAGATGGAGCAATAGTATCTTTATTAAAATGCTAATACTACCCCGAACTCCTGTGCTAGGAACCTGGAATATGCAAGGATATTCTGAACTAAACTAGTATTTATTGTAAATGGGCATTTAACTATTTAACTTCGGAATAAATTTTTCTTCAATTTGATTTTTTTTTTTTATTTCTGATAAGCATTTTGCCACCTCTGATAGCTATTTAGAATTATTAAAATGTAGAAGTGTTAATTTTACTTCTTTTTTTAGCCTCATATTCATGAATGTTATATAGCTGATAGAAAAAGTAACACAGAAAGTAGTCCAGATAATAACTGAGTGCTTTTTGTGCTGTTGTTTGTTTGTTTAATGCATGTAGTAAGAAAGAAAGCCAAATTCTGGCTCATAAGTTACATAAATACTTGCTCAGTTAAAATTCTCCAAAATGTCATTTTACATGAATGCACGTTTGCAATTGTTGCTTTACATTTTATGTTAAAATCTCTTTTCAAGGCATACTGCTTTAAAATGTACTAAAACTTACATTAAGAAATAAATTAAGAA